>JAAVTI010000876.1:0-17205 GCA_011947335.1 Phytophthora constricta
CACTAAGCACTCGCTGTCCTGAGCACCCAGTGACCGTGCGAGCGAACTCTGCGTAACTCAACATTCCGTCCAGATCTGCATCATAGCGATCAAAAAGTGCCTCGGTCTCCGCTTGCACGCCGACAAAGTTCAGCGACAGCATGGCCCTTGCGAACTCGTCAAAGTCCAGCACACCCGAGCCATCGCGATCAAAACTTCGAAAATGCTTCGCCAGCAGTGCTGCCTGACCACGTTCGTCGCGATAACCCGACCGCACCTCAAACATTTCGCGCAGCTTAATCTCAATTGCATCCACGCTCTCCTCGCTCATCCTTGGCCGTATCACTTGTGAAGAGCGTCTCCCGTCTTCGATCAGAAATAGTCACCCCACCGTCGTTACAGTCTAAAACGCGCCCAAAACCAACAACACCACGCGCGTTGCGCACGGAATGAGCAAATGAAATATATAACAACAAAGAATGTGTTTGCTGCAAATCGGAAGGTGTCTTGTTTCGTCGAGTGCTGCTTTTGGTGGGGTAAAGTAGTTTAAGTACTGCATCGTGGGCGGCTCGGTAAGATACAGCTCATGTGATTGGTGTTGATATTACGACGTGAAGGTTAACTCGCTGGCGAACGCGAGCAGCGAGTCGTCACTTGCCAAGAAGCACATAATACGGTTTTATCTTGAGCCTTCGCATAGCCCTCGCTAAACCCACACACCTTTTGGTTTGGCAAACCCCATGAAACCCCATGAGTAGCGTCACTTATTTAATACATGTATTGTGCTTGTCGCTGGAGTGAACTGCACGCAACATTCACCTGGATGGCTCGCATTGCGAATGTCATGAACGATTTGAGAGTTTTTACGACTAGTGCTGTCAAAGTTTATAAGGGATGAAGTTTTGACCGGTTTATCCTGCCGTTTTATCAGTAAACGCTTCTAAAACCATGCGCTAAACAATTGTTGCGTATTTGGTTCTAAAAATGTGCTGCTTCAATATTAAATCTCTGCGCGCTTTCACTTCAAATTTAACTTTGAATCCGCGAGAGAGATTCGAGAGGCCATTGGGCGACGGCCAAGCGACGAGTGGGTTTATTTCGATCTCGACGACGGCGCAAGGGTTCGCTACAAGTTGCACAGGGCAAGCTATGTGGTGCGGTGGCCAAAAGCCTACAGCAGATAAGCTCGAGCGTCATCTCCTGAAGCACTGTCCTGAACGGAAGAAATGTGACAAGTAACAGCATAAGCCACACAAGAATAAGAAGCAATCCCAATTTAAAAGGCAAGTGGCGATAATGATTGGTTTGCAGCCACATCAACGAATACGATGATTATATTACGAGATCGTATTTTGTGCACAGACGCGAAATAATATGTTCTTGTTTCAGAAGTGTGAGCCTTCTCGATTTATGTTAGGACGACTGAGCTTTGAACTTCGAGTCCAGGTAAAAGTGCTGTGTGAGGAATCGAGGGTGTGAAGAGCGACAGCTGCGTCGGTAAAGGTCCAGCAAGGTTCGGGGCATCTTTTTACTGTTCGTTGTGTATATAATACGTCTCGTCCAATCTTGAAGGTCGTAAGCGTCAACGGCCTGCTCCAAGAGCGATTAGGACGCTGCCGGATGGAGCCGCAGACGAGGTTGTGCATCAGAACCAGCCATAATATGGGTCACTTCGCCGTGCATGGGTCGCAGTACCGAAACAAATGCTCCCAGCACCGGAAAAAGGCACCCAGTCTGGTGTTTCAGTGTACCATTTATTTGGTACGTTCCGCCGGTCCGGTGCTTCACTGTACCGTTTTTATGGTATGTTCCGCCGGTCGGTGCCCGCACTTTCTCACTATTCAACTGGCGGCCTTGCGCACAAGCAGGAGGAGAAAGTGCGGCCGGCTGCCAAGTCAGCGCTGGAGACAGCACCAGTCTTCGCCTTCGCTCACAGTAGGTGGATTCGATGTGCTCTACATTGCCACCTTGCTGTGAGACGACTAGCTTAGCTTCATCCGTTGTTATTACTACTTTAGGAATGACAGTTTGTAAGACGCGGAAGGTGCGCAAGGACCAGCACGTTGCAGTGTCCTGCAGCTCAAATGCTTGTGCTTTTGTCACCTTGGGTTCTGTCGAGCGCCAGCTTGGCTATAAGAAGTGAACGGGAGGATCCGTCGTAGAGGCAGGTAGCGGCCACTGAGAGGCAAAGACTTTAGGATAGGCACTCGGTGGGTCTTCTCCGTTTTCTTGTGGATGACTTTGATCCTATGGAAGGGAGAGATTCCTCTTTGTGCTTCTCTTCTTCTTGACGAGTGTAGACATTTAAGCGTCGGAAGCTTGCGATGAGAGAGAAGCAAGTGGCTTCAACATTAACGACGACTGGACACGCCCGTTCGAGGAGGCTTTTGAGGAGTTGAAGTTTTGTTTGAGGTAAGGCCGTTTTTGTTAAGCGTTTGTCATGAAGGCATCAGTTTACGAGATGGATATCAGACAAGCACCAACAAACAACAGATTCTACAACACACAGCCTGCGCGCGGCATGTCGTAGTTTGGTGATCGTGTGGCGGAAGTGTTTTGTTGGTACGAGATACCGATAAGTCGTCGGCTAAGTGAGTGAATTGGGTGGCGTAGGTTTGTGCTTTTGTGGTGTGCGTTTTGTGATAGATTGGAAATACTAGGACACGTCGGCGGAGTGAGTGAGGTGCAGGTTGGTGGGTGGGTGGTGTAGTTCTGATTGGGTTTAATCTTTTATTGGAGATACTGAGGCGAGGTTGGCAGAGTGAGTCCATTTGACGGCGTAGTGTTTTGATTAGGTGGCGTAAGTTTGGTGATTGAGTGGACATACCGTGAAGTCGTCGGTGAGTGAGTGAGTTAAGTTTTGTGCTGGACTGACATACCTTGGCTGCGTTGGTGAAGTGAGTGAGTCGTAGTTTGGTGATCGTGTGGCGGAAGTGTTTTGTTGGTACGAGATACCGATAAGTCGTCGGCTAAGTGAGTGAATTGGGTGGCGTAGGTTTGTGCTTTTGTGGTGTGCGTTTTGTGATAGATTGGAAATACTAGGACACGTCGGCGGAGTGAGTGAGGTGCAGGTTGGTGGGTGGGTGGTGTAGTTCTGATTGGGTTTACTTTTTATTGCGGATACGGTGGCGAGGTTGGCAGAGTGAGTCCATTTGACGGCGTAGTGTTTTGATTAGGTGGCGTGAGCTTGGTGATTGAGTGGACATACCGTGAAGTCGTCGGCGAAGTGAGTGAGTTATGTGGCGTTGTTTGATTATCGTGTGGTGTAAGTTTTGTGCTGGACTGATATACCTTGGCTGCGTTGGTGAAGTGAGTGAGTCGTAGTTTGGTGATCGTGTGGCGGAAGTGTTTTGTTGGTACGAGATACCGATAAGTCGTCGGCTAAGTGAGTGAATTGGGTGGCGTAGGTTTGTGCTTTTGTGGTGTGCGTTTTTGTGATAGATTGGAAATACTAGGACACGTCGGCGGAGTGAGTGAGGTGCAGGTTGGTGGGTGGGTGGTGTAGTTCTGATTGGGTTTAATTTTTATCGGAGATACTGAGGCGAGGTTGGCAGAGTGAGTCCATTTGACGGCGTAGTGTTTTGATTAGGTGGCGTAAGTTTGGTGATTGAGTGGACATACCGTGAAGTCGTCGGCGAAGTGAGTGAGTTAAGTTTTGTGCTGGACTGACATACCTTGGCTGCGTTGGTGAAGTGAGTGAGTCGTAGTTTGGTGATCGTGTGGCGGAAGTGTTTTGTTGGTACGAGATACCGATAAGTCGTCGGCTAAGTGAGTGAATTGGGTGGCGTAGGTTTGTGCTTTTGTGGTGTGCGTTTTTGTGATAGATTGGAAATACTAGGACACGTCGGCGGAGTGAGTGAGGTGCAGGTTGGTGGGTGGGTGGTGTAGTTCTGATTGGGTTTAATTTTTATCGGATACGGTGGTGAGGTTGGCAGAGTGAGTCCATTTGACGGCGTAGTGTTTTGATTAGGTGGCGTGAGCTTGGTGATTGAGTGGACATACCGTGAAGTCGTCGGCGAAGTGAGTGAGTTATGTGGCGTTGTTTGATTATTTTGTGGTGTAAGTTTTGTGCTGGACTGACATACCTTGGCTGCGTTGGTGAAGTGAGTGAGTCGTAGTTTGGTGATCGTGTGGCGGAAGTGTTTTGTTGGTACGAGATACCGATAAGTCGTCGGCTAAGTGAGTGAATTGGGTGGCGTAGGTTTGTGCTTTTGTGGTGTGCGTTTTTGTGATAGATTGGAAATACTAGGACACGTCGGCGGAGTGAGTGAGGTGCAGGTTGGTGGGTGGGTGGTGTAGTTCTGATTGGGTTTAATTTTTATCGGGACACTGAGGTGAGGTTGGCAGAGTGAGTCCATTTGACGGCGTAGTGTTTTGATTAGGTGGCGTGAGCTTGGTGATTGAGTGGACATACCGTGAAGTCGTCGGCGAAGTGAGTGAGTTATGTGGCGTTGTCTAATGATTTTGTGGTGTAAGTTTTGTGCTGGACTGACATACCTTGGCTGCGTTGGTGAAGTGAGTGAGTCGTAGTTTGGTGATCGTGTGGCGGAAGTGTTTTGTTGGTACGAGATACCGATAAGTCGTCGGCTAAGTGAGTGAATTGGGTGGCGTAGGTTTGTGCTTTTGTGGTGTGCGTTTTGTGATAGATTGGAAATACTAGGACACGTCGGCGGAGTGAGTGAGGTGCAGGTTGGTGGGTGGTGTAGTTCTGATTGGGTTTAATTTTTATCGGAGACACTGAGGTGAGGTTGGCAGAGTGAGTCCATTTGACGGCGTAGTGTTTTGATTAGGTGGCGTGAGCTTGGTGATTGAGTGGACATACCGTGAAGTCGTCGGCGAAGTGAGTGAGTTATGTGGCGTTGTTAATGATTTTGTGGTGTAAGTTTTGTGCTGGACTGACATACCTTGGCTGCGTTGGTGAAGTGAGTGAGTCGTAGTTTGGTGATCGTGTGGCGGAAGTGTTTTGTTGGTACGAGATACCGATAAGTCGTCGGCTAAGTGAGTGAATTGGGTGGCGTAGGTTTGTGCTTTTGTGGTGTGCGTTTTTGTGATAGATTGGAAATACTAGGACACGTCGGCGGAGTGAGTGAGGTGCAGGTTGGTGGGTGGGTGGTGTAGTTCTGATTGGGTTTAATTTTTATCGGAGACACTGAGGTGAGGTTGGCAGAGTGAGTCCATTTGACGGCGTAGTGTTTTGATTAGGTGGCGTTGTCTAATGATTTTGTGGTGTAAGTTTTGTGCTGGACTGACATACCTTGGCTGCGTTGGTGAAGTGAGTGAGTCGTAGTTTGGTGATCGTGTGGCGGAAGTGTTTTGTTGGTACGAGATACCGATAAGTCGTCGGCTAAGTGAGTGAATTGGGTGGCGTAGGTTTGTGCTTTTGTGGTGTGCGTTTTTGTGATAGATTGGAAATACTAGGACACGTCGGCGGAGTGAGTGAGGTGCAGGTTGGTGGGTGGTGTAGTTCTGATTGGGTTTAATTTTTTATCGGAGACACTGAGGTGAGGTTGGCAGAGTGAGTCCATTTGACGGCGTAGTGTTTTGATTAGGTGGCGTGAGCTTGGTGATTGAGTGGACATACCGTGAAGTCGTCGGCGAAGTGAGTGATTATGTGGCGTTGTCTAATGATTTTGTGGTGTAAGTTTTGTGCTGGACTGACATACCTTGGCTGCGTTGGTGAAGTGAGTGAGTCGTAGTTTGGTGATCGTGTGGCGGAAGTGTTTTGTTGGTACGAGATACCGATAAGTCGTCGGCTAAGTGAGTGAATTGGGTGGCGTAGGTTTGTGCTTTTGTGGTGTGCGTTTTTGTGATAGATTGGAAATACTAGGACACGTCGGCGGAGTGAGTGAGGTGCAGGTTGGTGGGTGGGTGGTGTAGTTCTGATTGGGTTTAATTTTTATCGGAGACACTGAGGTGAGGTTGGCAGAGTGAGTCCATTTGACGGCGTAGTGTTTTGATTAGGTGGCGTGAGCTTGGTGATTGAGTGGACATACCGTGAAGTCGTCGGCGAAGTGAGTGAGTTATGTGGCGTTGTCTAATGATTTTGTGGTGTAAGTTTTGTGCTGGACTGACATACCTTGGCTGCGTTGGTGAAGTGAGTGAGTCGTAGTTTGGTGATCGTGTGGCGGAAGTGTTTTGTTGGTACGAGATACCGATAAGTCGTCGGCTAAGTGAGTGAATTGGGTGGCGTAGGTTTGTGCTTTTGTGGTGTGCGTTTTTGTGATAGATTGGAAATACTAGGACACGTCGGCGGAGTGAGTGAGGTGCAGGTTGGTGGGTGGTGTAGTTCTGATTGGGTTTAATTTTTATCGGAGACACTGAGGTGAGGTTGGCAGAGTGAGTCCATTTGACGGCGTAGTGTTTTGATTAGGTGGCGTGAGCTTGGTGATTGAGTGGACATACCGTGAAGTCGTCGGCGAAGTGAGTGAGTTATGTGGCGTTGTCTAATGATTTTGTGGTGTAAGTTTTGTGCTGGACTGACATACCTTGGCTGCGTTGGTGAAGTGAGTGAGTCGTAGTTTGGTGATCGTGTGGCGGAAGTGTTTTGTTGGTACGAGATACCGATAAGTCGTCGGCTAAGTGAGTGAATTGGGTGGCGTAGGTTTGTGCTTTTGTGGTGTGCGTTTTTGTGATAGATTGGAAATACTAGGACACGTCGGCGGAGTGAGTGAGGTGCAGGTTGGTGGGTGGGTGGTGTAGTTCTGATTGGGTTTAATTTTTATCGGAGACACTGAGGTGAGGTTGGCAGAGTGAGTCCATTTGACGGCGTAGTGTTTTGATTAGGTGGCGTGAGCTTGGTGATTGAGTGGACATACCGTGAAGTCGTCGGCGAAGTGAGTGAGTTATGTGGCGTTGTCTAATGATTTTGTGGTGTAAGTTTTGTGCTGGACTGACATACCTTGGCTGCGTTGGTGAAGTGAGTGAGTCGTAGTTTGGTGATCGTGTGGCGGAAGTGTTTTGTTGGTACGAGATACCGATAAGTCGTCGGCTAAGTGAGTGAATTGGGTGGCGTAGGTTTGTGCTTTTGTGGTGTGCGTTTTTGTGATAGATTGGAAATACTAGGACACGTCGGCGGAGTGAGTGAGGTGCAGGTTGGTGGGTGGGTGGTGTAGTTCTGATTGGGTTTAATTTTTTATCGGAGACACTGAGGTGAGGTTGGCAGAGTGAGTCCATTTGACGGCGTAGTGTTTTGATTAGGTGGCGTGAGCTTGGTGATTGAGTGGACATACCGTGAAGTCGTCGGCGAAGTGAGTGAGTTATGTGGCGTTGTCTAATGATTTTGTGGTGTAAGTTTTGTGCTGGACTGACATACCTTGGCTGCGTTGGTGAAGTGAGTGAGTCGTAGTTTGGTGATCGTGTGGCGGAAGTGTTTTGTTGGTACGAGATACCGATAAGTCGTCGGCTAAGTGAGTGAATTGGGTGGCGTAGGTTTGTGCTTTTGTGGTGTGCGTTTTGTGATAGATTGGAAATACTAGGACACGTCGGCGGAGTGAGTGAGGTGCAGGTTGGTGGGTGGGTGGTGTAGTTCTGATTGGGTTTAATTTTTTATCGGAGACACTGAGGTGAGGTTGGCAGAGTGAGTCCATTTGACGGCGTAGTGTTTTGATTAGGTGGCGTGAGCTTGGTGATTGAGTGGACATACCGTGAAGTCGTCGGCGAAGTGAGTGAGTTATGTGGCGTTGTCTAATGATTTTGTGGTGTAAGTTTTGTGCTGGACTGACATACCTTGGCTGCGTTGGTGAAGTGAGTGAGTCGTAGTTTGGTGATCGTGTGGCGGAAGTGTTTTGTTGGTACGAGATACCGATAAGTCGTCGGCTAAGTGAGTGAATTGGGTGGCGTAGGTTTGTGCTTTTGTGGTGTGCGTTTTGTGATAGATTGGAAATACTAGGACACGTCGGCGGAGTGAGTGAGGTGCAGGTTGGTGGGTGGGTGGTGTAGTTCTGATTGGGTTTAATTTTTTATCGGAGACACTGAGGTGAGGTTGGCAGAGTGAGTCCATTTGACGGCGTAGTGTTTTGATTAGGTGGCGTGAGCTTGGTGATTGAGTGGACATACCGTGAAGTCGTCGGCGAAGTGAGTGAGTTATGTGGCGTTGTCTAATGATTTTGTGGTGTAAGTTTTGTGCTGGACTGACATACCTTGGCTGCGTTGGTGAAGTGAGTGAGTCGTAGTTTGGTGATCGTGTGGCGGAAGTGTTTTGTTGGTACGAGATACCGATAAGTCGTCGGCTAAGTGAGTGAATTGGGTGGCGTAGGTTTGTGCTTTTGTGGTGTGCGTTTTTGTGATAGATTGGAAATACTAGGACACGTCGGCGGAGTGAGTGAGGTGCAGGTTGGTGGGTGGTGTAGTTCTGATTGGGTTTAATTTTTTATCGGAGACACTGAGGTGAGGTTGGCAGAGTGAGTCCATTTGACGGCGTAGTGTTTTGATTAGGTGGCGTGAGCTTGGTGATTGAGTGGACATACCGTGAAGTCGTCGGCGAAGTGAGTGAGTTATGTGGCGTTGTCTAATGATTTTGTGGTGTAAGTTTTGTGCTGGACTGACATACCTTGGCTGCGTTGGTGAAGTGAGTGAGTCGTAGTTTGGTGATCGTGTGGCGGAAGTGTTTTGTCGGTACGAGATACCGATAAGTCGTCGGCTAAGTGAGTGAATTGGGTGGCGTAGGTTTGTGCTTTTGTGGTGTGCGTTTTTGTGATAGATTGGAAATACTAGGACACGTCGGCGGAGTGAGTGAGGTGCAGGTTGGTGGGTGGTGTAGTTCTGATTGGGTTTAATTTTTTATCGGAGACACTGAGGTGAGGTTGGCAGAGTGAGTCCATTTGACGGCGTAGTGTTTTGATTAGGTGGCGTGAGCTTGGTGATTGAGTGGACATACCGTGAAGTCGTCGGCGAAGTGAGTGAGTTATGTGGCGTTGTCTAATGATTTTGTGGTGTAAGTTTTGTGCTGGACTGACATACCTTGGCTGCGTTGGTGAAGTGAGTGAGTCGTAGTTTGGTGATCGTGTGGCGGAAGTGTTTTGTCGGTACGAGATACCGATAAGTCGTCGGCTAAGTGAGTGAATTGGGTGGCGTAGGTTTGTGCTTTTGTGGTGTGCGTTTTTGTGATAGATTGGAAATACTAGGACACGTCGGCGGAGTGAGTGAGGTGCAGGTTGGTGGGTGGTGTAGTTCTGATTGGGTTTAATTTTTTATCGGAGACACTGAGGTGAGGTTGGCAGAGTGAGTCCATTTGACGGCGTAGTGTTTTGATTAGGTGGCGTGAGCTTGGTGATTGAGTGGACATACCGTGAAGTCGTCGGCGAAGTGAGTGAGTTATGTGGCGTTGTCTAATGATTTTGTGGTGTAAGTTTTGTGCTGGACTGACATACCTTGGCTGCGTTGGTGAAGTGAGTGAGTCGTAGTTTGGTGATCGTGTGGCGGAAGTGTTTTGTCGGTACGAGATACCGATAAGTCGTCGGCTAAGTGAGTGAATTGGGTGGCGTAGGTTTGTGCTTTTGTGGTGTGCGTTTTGTGATAGATTGGAAATACTAGGACACGTCGGCGGAGTGAGTGAGGTGCAGGTTGGTGGGTGGTGTAGTTCTGATTGGGTTTAATTTTTATCGGAGACACTGAGGTGAGGTTGGCAGAGTGAGTCCATTTGACGGCGTAGTGTTTTGATTAGGTGGCGTGAGCTTGGTGATTGAGTGGACATACCGTGAAGTCGTCGGCGAAGTGAGTGAGTTATGTGGCGTTGTCTAATGATTTTGTGGTGTAAGTTTTGTGCTGGACTGACATACCTTGGCTGCGTTGGTGAAGTGAGTGAGTCGTAGTTTGGTGATCGTGTGGCGGAAGTGTTTTGTCGGTACGAGATACCGATAAGTCGTCGGCTAAGTGAGTGAATTGGGTGGCGTAGGTTTGTGCTTTTGTGGTGTGCGTTTTTGTGATAGATTGGAAATACTAGGACACGTCGGCGGAGTGAGTGAGGTGCAGGTTGGTGGGTGGTGTAGTTCTGATTGGGTTTAATTTTTTATCGGAGACACTGAGGTGAGGTTGGCAGAGTGAGTCCATTTGACGGCGTAGTGTTTTGATTAGGTGGCGTGAGCTTGGTGATTGAGTGGACATACCGTGAAGTCGTCGGCGAAGTGAGTGAGTTATGTGGCGTTGTCTAATGATTTTGTGGTGTAAGTTTTGTGCTGGACTGACATACCTTGGCTGCGTTGGTGAAGTGAGTGAGTCGTAGTTTGGTGATCGTGTGGCGGAAGTGTTTTGTCGGTACGAGATACCGATAAGTCGTCGGCTAAGTGAGTGAATTGGGTGGCGTAGGTTTGTGCTTTTGTGGTGTGCGTTTTGTGATAGATTGGAAATACTAGGACACGTCGGCGGAGTGAGTGAGGTGCAGGTTGGTGGGTGGTGTAGTTCTGATTGGGTTTAATTTTTATCGGACACTGAGGTGAGGTTGGCAGAGTGAGTCCATTTGACGGCGTAGTGTTTTGATTAGGTGGCGTGAGCTTGGTGATTGAGTGGACATACCGTGAAGTCGTCGGCGAAGTGAGTGAGTTATGTGGCGTTGTCTAATGATTTTGTGGTGTAAGTTTTGTGCTGGACTGACATACCTTGGCTGCGTTGGTGAAGTGAGTGAGTCGTAGTTTGGTGATCGTGTGGCGGAAGTGTTTTGTCGGTACGAGATACCGATAAGTCGTCGGCTAAGTGAGTGAATTGGGTGGCGTAGGTTTGTGCTTTTGTGGTGTGCGTTTTGTGATAGATTGGAAATACTAGGACACGTCGGCGGAGTGAGTGAGGTGCAGGTTGGTGGGTGGTGTAGTTCTGATTGGGTTTAATTTTTTATCGGAGACACTGAGGTGAGGTTGGCAGAGTGAGTCCATTTGACGGCGTAGTGTTTTGATTAGGTGGCGTGAGCTTGGTGATTGAGTGGACATACCGTGAAGTCGTCGGCGAAGTGAGTGATTATGTGGCGTTGTCTAATGATTTTGTGGTGTAAGTTTTGTGCTGGACTGACATACCTTGGCTGCGTTGGTGAAGTGAGTGAGTCGTAGTTTGGTGATCGTGTGGCGGAAGTGTTTTGTCGGTACGAGATACCGATAAGTCGTCGGCTAAGTGAGTGAATTGGGTGGCGTAGGTTTGTGCTTTTGTGGTGTGCGTTTTTGTGATAGATTGGAAATACTAGGACACGTCGGCGGAGTGAGTGAGGTGCAGGTTGGTGGGTGGTGTAGTTCTGATTGGGTTTAATTTTTATCGGAGACACTGAGGTGAGGTTGGCAGAGTGAGTCCATTTGACGGCGTAGTGTTTTGATTAGGTGGCGTGAGCTTGGTGATTGAGTGGACATACCGTGAAGTCGTCGGCGAAGTGAGTGAGTTATGTGGCGTTGTCTAATGATTTTGTGGTGTAAGTTTTGTGCTGGACTGACATACCTTGGCTGCGTTGGTGAAGTGAGTGAGTCGTAGTTTGGTGATCGTGTGGCGGAAGTGTTTTGTCGGTACGAGATACCGATAAGTCGTCGGCTAAGTGAGTGAATGGGTGGCGTAGGTTTGTGCTTTTGTGGTGTGCGTTTTTGTGATAGATTGGAAATACTAGGACACGTCGGCGGAGTGAGTGAGGTGGTGGGTGGGTGGGTGGTGTAGTTCTGATTGGGTTTAATTTTTTATCGGAGACACTGAGGTGAGGTTGGCAGAGTGAGTCCATTTGACGGCGTAGTGTTTTGATTAGGTGGCGTGAGCTTGGTGATTGAGTGGACATACCGTGAAGTCGTCGGCGAAGTGAGTGAGTTATGTGGCGTTGTCTAATGATTTTTGTGGTGTAAGTTTTGTGCTGGACTGACATACCTTGGCTGCGTTGGTGAAGTGAGTGAGTCGTAGTTTGGTGATCGTGTGGCGGAAGTGTTTTGTTGGTAAGAGATACCGATAAGTCGTCGGCTAAGTGAGTGAATTGGGTGGCGTAGGTTTGTGCTTTTGTGGTGTGCGTTTTTGTGATAGATTGGAAATACTAGGACACGTCGGCGGAGTGAGTGAGGTGCAGGTTGGTGGGTGGTGTAGTTCTGATTGGGTTTAATTTTTTATCGGAGATACTGAGGCGAGGTTGGCAGAGTGAGTCCATTTGACGGCGTAGTGTTTTGATTAGGTGGCGTGAGCTTGGTGATTGAGTGGACATACCGTGAAGTCGTCGGCGAAGTGAGTGAGTTATGTGGCGTTGTCTAATGATTTTGTGGTGTAAGTTTTGTGCTGGACTGACATACCTTGGCTGCGTTGGTGAAGTGAGTGAGTCGTAGTTTGGTGATCGTGTGGCGGAAGTGTTTTGTTGGTACGAGATACCGATAAGTCGTCGGCTAAGTGAGTGAATTGGGTGGCGTAGGTTTGTGCTTTTGTGGTGTGCGTTTTGTGATAGATTGGAAATACTAGGACACGTCGGCGGAGTGAGTGAGGAGTAAGTTCATGATAAGTTTTGGTATTCATTGGATACCATAGAAACTGCAGCGAAGTGAGTGTGTGGGTAACCTGAAATGACGAAGTGCAAACAGTCGTGGATGCAGTGTAATTTGTTGGGTAATGTGGTGGATTATTGTAAGTAGTGTGTATTTCATTTTCTCTTAGCAGTGTTGTCTTTTGGCTGGTTGGGTTGATGATGTGCTCGGGTGTCATGTACTCTATTGTACGTGATGCGTGGAGTATACGACGGCATGTGCATGGTGTGCAGCGTTATGGTGGTGCGCATATTGTTCGGTATGTCGTGTGTTTTTAGGTGCTTGGACTACGGCAGCAATCTTTGTGTTTGTCTGTACTTCTGTGAATTACCTATATCATTTTCGCCATGAGGTTTTCAACACCACTCATCGAGAAGGAATGCTGATACGTTTACACAGACACTCACACATATATATACGCGCCCATAAAGACACATGAGCGTTCGATTTGTTTGTCATTTCATTTGCATCTCACATCCGTCACTAATGAGTAAAGACAGTAAGGATTGAAACTGCTGGGCCGCCTTGAACGCAGTTGCTGCCCACAGCTAAACTCAATTAATTGGCGTCTTCTACTCGGCGATATATTGACGTGAGACCTTCGGCACTCAAAGTTTATCCGACTTGCTACTGTCGGGGCACTAGCTCACTCTGCTTCAGCGCCAGCCCCTGTTGCAGCACAACCAGACGTTGGCTTTCAAGCCGAATGTTCTGCTTGTTCAGTGTAGCAGAGGCTGCCTCCCGCAAAGAGATCGAGATGATCTTCTCGTCAGCCATAGCATCGCTCTTTGGATTTGATATCGCACTTTCACATACTCGGCACTCGTTCTGTCTGCAGATTGCTCTGCACAGCGCAGCCAAGCAAACCGAACAAAAACATTTTTATCAATTCGAAATGAAAGGGATATTATCGCCGCTTGGACTAGCGGATTTCAAATTCCCATACTGGGACTTGTGGAAATAAAAAACAATCAAGGTTCGGCAGATTTCAGATCAAAGAAATTCGGCAGATATCTTCCAGTTAAGTGTATTTATTCTTATCAGAGCAATTAGCCCTTAATGATGCGAGCAACTGCCCACGTGATATACGTATACTTGACTGTCGTGGCTCATCTAACTATCGCTATGTACCGACTGGACTTTGTAAAGAGCGACAACAGTTATTCCTATATTACAGTTCCTTCCTCGAGAACAGCGGGAAAATATATCTATTACTTCAGCTGGCTGTGTAGTTTGTACGTCTCCACCACCACGTATGGATTCGCGTCCCGAGTTGCCGTTATTGCAGATGTACATTAAACTGTCTGGGTGTGTACGTCTCCATCACCGCGTATGAATTCACGGGCCGCGTCGCGGTTGATATACACGTACAGTAAAATGAATAGGTGTGTACAGGTCTCCACCACCACATATGGAATACGCAAAGATTTTAGTTAGTTAGTTAATTAGTTATATTCAAACTGCAAGGTTTAAGTCAACAACAACTCATCACGTTTTACCACCACAAAGAGTGAATTGTAATAATGGAATTGCTTCGTATATGTATTTTGTGTTCGATACGCTTTATAGGCGTTGAGGCGCACGATAATGTTCACGGTTTTGGGGTGCGCTTTGTGTGTTTACGGTAGTTTCACATGTAGCACCAAGTCATATGGTTTTGAGACCAGTTGTCGCAGCTGCGTGGGCACGCGAAGGTATTTTACTTCCCTCGATTTTCAGAATTCGTGGCATTCGTCGATCTCCCCTCAGCCCCCCAGCCACTCAACTCAGAGAGTGATTGTCAAGAGTGAAGGAGTGCGCGCCGCCGGCCATATCTAGCGGAAGAGAGCGAGCTATGGTAGGTCTGGGACGATATCATGATTGTTCTTGTGCACGACTAACGTAGCATGGTGTTGGGTGCACGCAGAGGAACACTAAAGCCCACGCTGGGAGTGGAGACGGCAAAACAGGAAGCAAGGACACAGGGAACGGTAAACAGCATGCACGCACATCCAGACCAAAGAAAGCTAGAGATCGTCTAAAGCCGAGCAAAGCGTCCAAGGACTCTTTGACAGGCGAAGAGAGACGGCGAACGATGGAGATCGTGCGACAGGCTCGAGAGAAGTACGTCCAGCGTCTGATTCAAGCAGGCGAGAAGATTCCCCTCATGACG
Source organism: Phytophthora constricta (assembly GCA_011947335.1). NCBI lineage: Eukaryota > Oomycota > Peronosporomycetes > Peronosporales > Peronosporaceae > Phytophthora > Phytophthora constricta. The sequence continues at coordinate 14,587 of JAAVTI010000876.1, forward strand.
CGTCGAGCCTTGAAGAAACAGCGTGAAGATGTAAGGAAAGAAGCTGCTGCAGCTGCCATTGCTGGATCTGGTGACAGTGCGAGGTCATCAAGCGCTGCTGAAGACGAAGATGATTCGGACTTTAGCGTGGACAGCACTGCGTCGGTGACAGCGATAGCTCCGCGAACGAGATGGAGGTGGATGAGCTACCATGGTAACGCTACCGGAAAACCCGGAAGCAGAAATGGATGTCGCGCCCTCGGAAACACGTGCAGATGCGAGTGAGGGCGACGCTGAAGCTGAAGTCATTGAAAACAGACTGCTAGGTCGAATACACAAGCGAGGTGAAATTGGAGGTTATCTTGTGGGGTTCCCAAACCGATGGCATTCGTGGGACAGATTTGAGGAGCAATTCAAGAGTTTTTGCGCAGGAACATACCAGCATTTCCCGTTACGTACATCGGATAAGGTTGAGCACCGCGACGCGCAGATCCAAGCGTCCGTGAATAACGTTTCCGGTCCCCTACCAGAAGACTGGAAGCATTACTGCAAGACGTTCGTGTGTACGCATGGTCACAAGTACGTTCCACGTGGAACTGGAATGCGTCAGCATCGAGTCGTGCGCTTTACCGGGTGTCGGGCCAAGGTTAATGCAGTCGTCACTTGGGGTGGAGACAAATATGGGTTTTATTTGAACGTCGTGGCCGAGGGTGTACACAACCACGACACGACTAAGACGCTGTGGATGTACTATGCCGAAAGTCGTCGTATCACAGACCCCATGCTACTTGGTCGAGTTCATGAGATGCGTGCCGCTGGATCACACGCTCGGGGCATTCTGAACTACCTTAGGGAGGAGACAAGTACGTCACGTTGAAGCTGGAGATCGGATTTTACTGTACTAACAGGTGTATGTTGCATTTAGAAAAAATGCAAACTTCGCGACGTACACAATCTCTTCAAGCTATGAGTAAAGATCGAAAAGGTGATACTACTAGTGCTCAGCGTTGCGAGGCGCTTTTAAAGGAGTTTCGCGACGAAGACGAAGGGAATTCAGCGCAAACGGTGCTGGATGCTGATACTCGGGAGGCTAAAGCGGTTGTTTTTCAATCCTCGCGTATGAAACGAATGTTCCAAGCGTTTCCAGAGGTGGTCATGGTTGACACCACGCGCGGAACCAACAGGAACCGGTACAAGCTCTTCTCTTTGGTTGTCCACGATGTATTTGGAAAGGTGAGATGATGTTGCTACATATATGTCTACCGGAATGGTACATTAATAGATGCCGGAAGCTTACACACCAGATTTTTGTTGTTGTGACTTTACTTGAAGGGACAATTCGTCCAACATGCAATGCTAGTCGACGAACAAAGCCAAACTTGCGTGCCACGCTGGAGATATTCAAGAAGAACAATCCAAGTTCGTCAAGAATTCGAGCGTTCGTGACCGACAAGGCCTTCCATGAAAAGGCAGTGCTAGAAGAGGTGTTTCCGCACGCGCGTCAACTGCTGTGTCATTTCCATGTCTTTGAATGGCTGCACAAACAAGTCGCAAGGCTTGCCGCAGGAACTATGCCCGAGAAAGACGTTCTAAAGGGCACAATGACTGCTCTCGTCAATGCCCGAAGTGCCGAAGACTACAATCTGCAAAAAGACGCTCTACTTCACGGCTGCGGGGAGATGAAGACCATCCCTTATTTGCTTTTTTCAAGGTGAACTGGGACTCGTGTAAGAAGGAGTGGGTGGCCTACCTGCGCGAAGACGTCGCTCATCTTCAGAACAATACGAACAATCGCATTGAGTCAAAGTGGGGCGCCCCAAGCTGGTTGTTAAGCCATCGTTTGAGATAGACGAGGCCGTATCTACGCTGATGACAGTTCAGGAGTGGGCAGAAGACCTTTATATTGAGGAGTTGAATCGTGTTGGGTCTCGACCAGTGCTTGATCCGGATCCTGAACTGGCCGCGCTTGCTGTGCAGTTGAGCGAGTACGCATATGACATGGTGGGTCTGAGTACAAATATGCTGTCTCTGGTGATGCAGACTATGATGTGGAAAATGTAGGGGAGCTGCTCACGCAACGCACCGAGTTACACGCAAGCGCCGCGCTATTGATCTAAAGGTAAGCTTATCAATTTCCGTGATTTGTGTATGTAGTTTCCGGTGGACTGTATTGTAGTTCTAACGTATTCGTGTTCACGTGATGTAGCGCTTCTCGTGTGACTGTGGCTTCAACAGGACTCTCTTGCTTCCGTGTCGTCATGTGTTCGTTGTACGCATATTAATGGAGACGAAACTGTGATCCCGCCGCTTTCGCTATACTCGCAGCGTTGGGTGTTGCGCTCTCCGGCTAATGATATCACCCAAGGAGAAGTGACACCAGCCGGCGAGGAGCAATGCGTGGTGACAGTGAGTCGACGCAGGAAATCTGTACCTAACACCGTGAAATACTCGTCAACTCGCGCTCATGGAGAAGATCGCAGACACTATGTCACTGCAGACGACACCTACGTATAAACTGGCGTATAAATGGCTGAACGAGTTCTACAACAGTCTAAAGGCCGGCAATATTGCTGCATTTGCAGTCGTTGACGAAACAAGTGCTACCCTGCCAACTGTCGGAAAAGCGTCGACGCGTAGTCG
>JAAVTI010000877.1:0-13885 GCA_011947335.1 Phytophthora constricta
ACATTATCGTGCACCCGCGATGGCCCTAAAACAGGATTTTGGGTCCCATAATCGGGTTTTGGGCGAAAATCACGGCGCACGATAATGTTCACGGTTTTGGGGTGCGCTTTGTGTGTTTACGGTAGTTCCACATGTAGCACCAAGCCATCTGGTTTTGAGACCAGTTTTCGCAGCTGCGTGGGTACGCGAAGGTATTTTACTTCCCCCGATCAGCCCCCCAGCCACTCAACTCAGAGAGTGATTGTCAAGAGTGAAGGAGTGCGCGCCGCCGGCCATATCGAGCGGAAGCGAGCGAGCCATGGTAGGTCTGGGGCGATATCATGATTGTTCGTGTGCACGACTAACGTAGCATGGTGTTGGGTGCACGCAGAGGAGCACTAAAGCCCACGCTGGGAGTGGAGACGGCAAAACAGGAAGCAAGGACACAAGGAACGGTAAACAGCATGCACGCACATCCAGACCAAAGAAGGCTAGAGATCGTCTAAAGCCGAGCAAAGCGTCCAAGGACTCTTTGACAGGCGAAGAGAGACGGCGAACGATCGAGATCGTGCGACAGGCTCGAGAGAAGTACGTCCAGCGTCTGATTCAAGCAGGCGAGAAGATTCCCCTCATGACGCGTCGAGCCTTGAAGAAACAGCGTGAGGATGTAAGGAAAGAAGCTGCTGCAGCTGCCATTGCTGGATCTGGTGACAGTGTGAGGTCATCAAGCGCTGCTGAAGACGAAGATGATTCGGACTTTAGCGTGGACAGCACTGCCTTCGTCGGTGACAGCGATAGCTCCGCGAACGAGATGGAGGTGGAAGAGCTACCAGTAACGCTACCGGAAAACCCGGAAGCAGAAATGGATGTCGGGCTCTCGGAAACACGTGCAGATGCGAGTGAGGGCGACGCTGAAGCTGAAGCCATTGAAAACAGACTGCTAGGTCGAATACACGAGCGAGGTGAAATTGGAGGTTATCTTGTGGGGTTCCCAAACCGATGGCATTCGTGGGACAGATTCGAGGAGCAATTCAAGAATTTTGCGCAGGAACATACCAGCATTTCCCGTTACGTACATCGAATAAGGTTGAGCACCGCAACGCGCAGATCCAAGCGTCCGTGAATAACGTTTCCGGTCCTCTACCAGAAGACTGGAAGCATTACTGCAAGACGTTCGTGTGTACGCATGGTCACAAGTACGTTCCACGTGGAACTGGAATGCGTCAGCATCGAGTCGTGCGCTTTACCGGGTGTCGGGCCAAGGTTAATGCAGTCGTCACTTGGGGTGGAGACAAATATGGGTTTTATTTGAACGTCGTGGCCGAGGGTGTACACAACCACGACACGACCAAGACGCTGTGGATGTACTATGCCGAAAATCGTCGTATCACAGACCCCATGCTACTTGGTCGAGTTCATGAGATGCGTGCCGCTGGATCACACGCTCGGGGCATTCTGAACTACCTTAGGGAGGAGACAAGTACGTCACGTTGAAGCTGGAGATCGGATTTTACTGTACTAACAGGTGTATGTTGCATTTAGAAAAATGCAAACTTCGCGACGTACACAATCTCTTCAAGCTATGAGTAAAGATCGAAAAGGTGATACTACTAGTGCTCAGCGTTGCGAGGCGCTTTTAAAGGAGTTTCGCGACGAAGACGAAGGGAATTCAGCGCAAACGGTGCTGGATGCTGATACTCGGGAGGCTAAAGCGGTTGTTTTTCAATCCTCGCGTATGAAACGAATGTTCCAAGCGTTTCCAGAGGTGGTCATGGTTGACACCACGCACGGAACCAACAGGAACCGGTACAAGCTCTTCTCTTTGGTTGTCCACGATGTATTTGGAAAGGTGAGATGATGTTGCTACATATATGTCTACCGGAATGGTACATTAATAGATGCCGGAAGCTTACACACCAGATTTTTGTTGTTGTGACTTTACTTGAAGGGACAATTCGTCCAATATGCAATGCTAGTCGACGAAGCAAAGCCAAACTTGCGTGCCACGCTGGAGATATTCAAGAAGAACAATCCAAGTTCGTCAAGAATTCGAGCGTTCGTGACCGACAAGGCCTTCCATGAAAAGGCAGTGCTAGAAGAGGTGTTTCCGCACGCGCGTCAACTGCTGTGTACATTCCATGTCTTTGAATGGCTGCACAAACAAGTCGCGAGGCTTGCCGCAGGAACTATGCCCGAGAAAGACGTTCTAAAGGGCACAATGACTGCTCGTCAATGCCCGAAGTGCCGAAGACTACAATCTGCAAAAAGACGCTCTACTTCACGGCTGCGGGGGAGATGAAGACCATCCCTTATTTGCTTTTTCAAGGTGAACTGGGACTCGTGTAAGAAGGAGTGGGTGGCCTACCTGCGCGAAGACGTCGCTCATCTTCAGAACAATACGAACAATCGCATTGAGTCAAAGTGGGGCGCCCTCAAGCTGGTTGTTAAGCCATCGTTTGAGATAGACGAGGCCGTATCTACGCTGATGACAGTTCAGGAGTGGGCAGAAGACCTTTATATTGAGGAGTTGAATAGTGTTGGGTCTCGACCAGTGCTTGATCCGGATCCTGAACTGGCCGCGCTTGCTGTGCAGTTGAGCGAGTACGCATATGACATGGTGGGGTCTGAGTACAAATATGCTGTCTCTGGTGATGCAGACTATGATGTGGAAAATGTAGCCGGGGGAGCTGCTCACGCAACGCACCGAGTTACACGCAAGCGCCGCGCTATTGATCTAAAGGTAAGCTTATCAATTTCCGTGATTTGTGTATGTAGTTTCCGGTGGACTGTATTGTAGTTCTAACGTATTCGTGTTCACGTGATGTAGCGCTTCTCGTGTGACTGTGGCTTCAACAGGACTCTCTTGCTTCCGTGTCGTCATGTGTTCGTTGTACGCATATTAATGGAGACGAAACTGTGATCCCGCCGCTTTCGCTATACTCGCAGCGTTGGGTGTTGCGCTCTCCGGCTAATGATATCACCCAAGGAGAAGTGACACCAGCCGGCGAGGAGCAATGCGTGGTGACAGTGAGTCGACGCAGGAAATCTGTACCTAACACCGTGAAATACTCGTCAACTCGCGCGCTCATGGAGAAGATCGCAGACACTATGTCACTGCAGACGACACCTACGTATAAACTGGCGTATAAATGGCTGAACGAGTTCTACAACAGTCTAAAGGCCGGCAATATTGCTGCATTTGCAGTCGTTGACGAAACAAGTGCTACCCTGCCAACTGTCGGAGAAAAGCGTCGACGCGTAGTCGATGCGACGGATGACCTTGTGCTCGGGGGACGCCTACCACATCTGCGACTACAAACCAACCACCCACGAATACATGTAGTGAATTCACGCACTCTGCATGCACTGCAGCACCCGCATCACCAAGGATTCCAGCAGCCAAAGCATCCCCGAAACCACCGCCGCCGAAAACGCCGTCGCCTCCGTTGCGGACGTCGACCGATGCACTGCTGACCGCTTCACTCGCGTCAGTTCCTATGTCTTGTGCGTCGTCTCCAAAGCAGACACCAATGACTTCAGCAACGCGTCCAGGTGTCGGAACTTCACTGGAGACGGCATACGTATTCGCCTCACCCCCACGCATCACAGGCATTTCGAAAAAAGCAGCGTCGTCTAAATCGGGTCAAAAGTTGAAAGAGGCACGCAATTTAGCTCGAGAAATTCGGGACAAGCAGCAGCATCGCGAAGTTACGCTTGAAGATGTAGACGTGCTCCTGACCGACTCATACAGTATGGAATCTGCGCAGCACACCGTCGAAGCCTTGCAGCTACGTGTTGTTCGAGTCCAGGGCCCTCCTACTGTTCGTGAATTTTCTGGTGAAGAGTTACCGGTCATTACCAGGAGTCTTACAGGCGACAAGATTGACGAGGCAATGAGTGCAATTTCAGACTACAACTCGGTGCATACTGCTGTTGCCTTCTGGCCTACGTACGGAGAAATCACAATGGACCCACTGAAGTTGCTGCAGCGAATACGTACAGCAAAAAATCGATTCCGTGAAGCGGAAGCGTGTTTAGAGTGGATCGATCGTGTTACGTGGAGAGAGAACGACATCCGCACGCCATTCCAGGACATGCGTTGGCTCACAAAGGTAGAACTTACAGCTGCTACACTTGCTTATCACGGAAATTACACTACGATGCCCCGGAAAACTAACACACACTGTGTCTGCAACTCTGATGTAGGAAACCCATAAGGTGTTGTGATGGACCTCAATCTGGGGGAATCCAAGCTAGACGGAGAACCGGTTTTCGGCGTGAAGCTCATGAATACAAGGGGCAGAATGTGAATGAACACAACCATTATGAAAACATTTCTGATTTACCTGAAGCGCTCGTACCCATACGTCGGTGTTGTGAACCACCACTATTATGGCGACGCAGGGCATGAAAAAAGAAAGCGGTAGCGGCGAAATATGGAGCGTTCAACCCGTGTAATACACGGCTCATTGGCATTCTGAACATCGGTGACTACCACTGGGTCTCGTACTATATCGACCGTCGGACTCAGGTTGCAAAGATATTTGATCCACTCCAGAGCAAGCAAACATACAGCACAATCAAGTCCAGCATCCGAGCTGTTATCGAGCCTTTGTTGGACATGGAGGACGAGATCACGTACGAGACAATCGACTGGTGCCACCAACAAGACGGGAATTCGTGTGGCGTGTGGTCTTTGGCAATACTCGAACTACTGCTAACGAAAAACAAGTGGGACGACGCCATATATGAGCTGGTGCCATATGCGTCTGCGGCTGCTGCACAAGTGCGGGGAAATGCTTAGCCACGTTTCCCTCGATGAAGATGAAGATATAGCTGACGTCGTTACCTTAGCCAACGAAGTCGAAGAAGCTACAGCATCTAGCGAGCAGCGTGCAAAATACGGCTAAGTGCTAAGTTGTCTAAATTTAGGGAATCGCATCGAGTAGTTCACCTGACCCCAATATATTCGCTCAATGTTTCGGAGGCCAGGTCTACGCGATTTACATCTGTTTTCAGGTCCTGAACATAACCCATGCATGAATCCACGTGATGGAAAATGATAGTGTCTTTATACCGGGGGTAGTAACAAGCGCCGAAAATCACGGCCGCAAACACGATGCAAACAAAATCCTATTATCCGCTATGCGAACGGCATAATCAGGTTTAGAGGCCCGAATCGTAAAAACAGGGGGGCTGTTTCGAGAGGGCTAAATCCTGTTTTCTGCTCGTTGAATGACACTATGTCACTATTATCTGGGGAAATACAGATGAACCCCTCGTTAGTAATCCCCAGACTTGGAATACACCCTCAAATGGAATAAAATGTTGGTTCACGATGACCAACTAGGCACGCGTGGTATACAAAGCTAAGTAAATATTACTAAGTCCCTCAGACGGAATGTGGAATAAAAAATCGACAAATATTCCGTCAACTATGGCTAAAGTCGAAGTCGTACAGGTCGATCTATGAAGTCTAGGATTGACACCTGCATCTTCCGTCCTTGTTTGCTTCCCAATTCCCCTCGGAATCATCGCTGCATTGCACAAAGTCCGCTCACTGATCTGTCTGACACTCCAATAGTATCGGCACGAATTAAAAGTTTCCCTATCCATCTGAGATAATCCTGCTGTCGGCTCCTCTTCTTCTTTGTCAGAAGCATTCCCGCATGCATCGTCTTCAGCAACATCATTGTCGGCACTCTCCTGCTCCTCGATCCCGCAAAAGTCCTCGTCAATCGGATCGTCCACAATTTCATTCTCGTCTTCTGGATTAATCAACTGACATCGGATTGTTGGCGTGAAGTCGCTTCAGCATGGTCGAAAGCTCCTCTGTAATAGCGTCTTTCTCTTCAGGTTCATCAAACTCGCAGTTATAATAGCCTGGGAGGCCTGTAGTAGCCCAACACCTCAAAAATATCTACAGCATGCTGCATTTGACGCCGTCACTATCGCCTTTCAAATGCTGCGATGATTCCTGCATCTAACGGCTGCCGTTTGCTAGTGGTTGGGAGAAATACCAACTCAATATTCGTCAAAGCGGCCTCATCATACCCCTGGGCAGTAGCGTTCTCAAGAAGTAGGAGGCATTTACGATGCTGCCTTCTAAACATCGTGTCAATTTCCTTGAGCCATTTCGAATATACAACAGCAGTAATCGCAAGTATCTCATCCAACTGGTGACCGCAAAGAGAGCATGCGCGACGGGTCTATTAACCAAAGTCAAGCACCAATATCAATACATTTCGAGCCTCCCAACGAGCCACTCAAAACTTGTATTGTATCAGTTTCCACGTCCTCGGACCCTGGTTTGTTTCAATTGCGCGATAAATCAGTCTAGCGTGAATCCGTTTAAGGGGCTGAAGCTTTTACGGGATCAGAAGCTGATCGGATCATGTGTCCATAAATCATATCTAAAACATCATGTTTACGCTAACACGTCACTGCCGCATACAACAGTGTCTCTCCAGGGTTCTATAAAAGTTAACCCGACTTTAACGACCGTTAGACTCTTCGACAAAGGTAACTTTTCAACATCACTGTTTGAATAGCCTAACATCTAATATTGAATGTCCTTAAAGTGCAGGTAAATTTCGGTCGAAATCGCCCCAGGCAGGCAGATGATAAATCGTTTCCCCTAACCCGTTACTCAGCCTTATCAGATCCTTCTGTAAAAAGGGTACATGGAGTAGTAAAAGGAGTTCAACACATTTCTTTATAGGGGCTTTGCCCCAAAAATACAATACAATACCAGGCCGGAAATATTCTATTTTGTGAAGCCCAATCCACAATAAAATATTGTATTTTAGTTCAAACCTCCAGTACTTTATTGCCAGCCTTTACAACTACATATCGATTCACCGCTATTCATTGGTGGAGAGGTTTTTCAGTTTGGCCCGAATTACGTTCGGCCACGAGCGTCTTTCGCTCAGTCCTAACACCCTGGAAATGATTATCTTCTTGCGTGTGAACAGAACGTATTATACTGGGACGTGCGCACTGTGGACGCTTGTACAGTAGTTTGAAGCGAATTGCTCAAGTATCTTACTTTGCACATATATTGGAGTTATTTATTTACTGACACTTGTCAACGCAATTACTTATTGCTTGGGACAACGTGCTTTGATAGTTACTTATTTTCATTAGCCTTGACAACTAGTCCGCAACACAATATTCGGGAGCCCTGTCTGACTACCTACCTACCCATGTGTGCTGCTGAGGAATGATAAATTTTTACACCTATATTATTACTAGTAAAGCTGCAAACGACTATTTCGTGCTTTCGCCCCGGAAAGGGATTTCGTGCAGGTCTTCTGTACAGTACGACGCTCGTGTTCGAGCAGCGCATCCGACATATCCACCGGGTCTGAACAAAATCGGCTTGGGAGATTCATGTAGCAACATTGTTGATCAAATCTCCTCGACGCGGACCACCCACCATCTACATCCCCGATACAGATATTGCCTACTTCTGGGCGTGGACGGATCAACTTGTGGAGCGTGCATTGGACCTGCGTTGGGGGCTGTGTACCGTCCCGACGTGGAGAAAAGCAAGCACCAATGCCTCTGCAGACTCTTTCAATGCACCGCTCTCGCCCGAACCCGGTCAATGAACAACTTACCTTTGACCTACCCGCTTGCAGAGGTTTTCAAGGGCATTTTGCAGAAAAAAGCGGAGCCCTCAGCCTATGACTTAAGCTTCGTGACGCCACGGAAGCCGTGCTTGAGAGACTGATGCCCTTGCCTGAGTCACGGTTGCCCGTCCACGGCAGGTAAGGGTCCAGCACGTCGCATCGGTTCATGTACTTTTTAAAATTAAAAGTTAAGTTGGTATTAATACTCCTTGAAATTGACCCGATCGGCCTGACCAAGAAATGGATTTTGATTTGGGGTGTCTATCTCATAGGAACTTGGTTTTCATCGGATGCTACAGAAAAGATGGCGTTTGTCAGCGCGGTGGTTTAGTAGAACTCCTCATCCACGCGGTTAATCTCATCACGAACACGATTAATGTCGCTCAGGTGCTTCTCCTTAAGATGCAGCACCTCGGTGATGCGAGCACGGTTACGGGTCCACTCCTGCTCCTTCGCTGCCTTGACAATTTCGACTACGTTCGCCAGGCTCTGTTCACGCATGGCGTCTTCTTGTGCCAACAATTTGCCAATGTGAATATCGTTGTTTGGCACAGCAGTTCTTAATCTTGTAACCATGGGCAGGGAGTCGGTTGGTCGTCGCTAGAGATTTTCTCTACATGCTGGGCATCGTCGAGCGACTCCTTCCATTTGGCTCTAACAACAACAACACGGCTCACTGCCGTCGCCGGCATGCAGCTTCTCCCGTTGTGACGATGGCTTTCATGTTCATCCAAACGATTTGCACTGTGAGGTCTCAGCACCAGTCAATTCACAGTATTTTGCGGTGTTTTCTGTGGCATATTGACAAGTCAGCTACGCAAATTGGGACGCAAACCTACCGCAAAAGCCGTCGCAACATGCGACAAAAATGGATTTGCGGGATTTCTGAAGGTCCCCACTGGTACACTTGTGGAACGGCTATCTTTTCGTAGAATGAGGTACAGATGAACCCCTCAATTGTCATAGCGTCGGAAACGGCAAAATTATTCCAATTTAGGGGTATTCCAATCTCGGGGTGTGCCGTTTTAGGGGTACACGAAGGTGGCTTCAGCCATTCATCCTGCAGAGCACCAAGCAGCCAACTAAAAAAATTGTGCTCAGAGCTTACAGAGCTCATTTTGCAAACTTTCGCTCGTTAGCAATGCCGTCGCCAACGAAATCATCTCGAATGTCGCTCATCAACGCTCAAAAGCTGCAAATTTGTCAGCACCACACGCAACCTAGATGACGCGAGACATCACCCATCGGCAGTCCACACCAGATGCGACGATTGGTCAGTAGGGTAACTCAAAGCGTAGATTTGAGCTCGAACTGACGTAATTTGCGGAGACCGTTTTGCGGTCTTCCACAAAATGCGACCCAATTTGGTCACCTACCCGCAAAGTTTTGCGACTCGTGGTTATAGGATTTGCGGGATTTTCTGAAGGTCCCCAGTTGGCGAAGGCCCAAGCCAACATAAAAGCCCGGCACTCAAACTCCTGAAATAAGGCATATGCAAAATGGAGAGAACTTAACTATCGCACATTCAATATCAAAGGCCTGACTGTGGCTACAAGGGTAACTGGACGTTGCTGTTAACGGCTCGCACGATGCAGTGGACGTCTCGCAATATGCTCTTGTCGCTGCTGGACCATTAGTGTCGGTGAAGTCTACTTTAGCGGCGTGAAGAAGGTGATAATCGAAGGGTTCTTGTCGAGGTGACGAGGTTGTTTGGGGGCGGCCAATTTTCTTGTTCGCAGGCTGAAGAACGCCTGCAGCAATCTTTCGTTTGCTTCCAACAGCTTTCGCTCTCTGAGGTGCATCGAGATCGTCATCTGTTGTGGGATCTACGATGGATGGATAATACGATAAGTGCTCTTCCGGGATCGAAAAGTACTTCAGTGAGAGTGGCTTTAACTTCTTTGTTGTGAAAGGGAGAAGGGTCTGTCGCGGTAAGTGCACGACTTCCATCGTTACTGTGTCCTTGTTGTATCCGGTACCGAAAAGATCACAGAGAAGTGCATTTCGAATTTACTTTGCGTCCCCATTCCCAATGAGGGAGAATGTCTTCACGTTTTGGTCTTCTGTAGTAACTAGATGGCGCATCGTCACAATTCCTGCATCAATCTCGAGAAAGTAGTTGCTTGTGTAGCCGTCTGGCATACGCTTGAAGTAATTTGCCAGTAAATCATTCCAGCCACTAAACAAAGGACTCGCAGTCGATCGGTGATCGAGAAACTCCGCATTTGTAGCTGCCGTTGTGTTCATCTGGGCAATAATCAGTTCCGGTACATAAAGATTTTTGCTTTTAAGATCGCGCTTGCACCACGCAACAACCCGATCAGCTGCGTTATGGGAGTGCCCGGATAGTAGGAATAGCAGCACCACCTTCTTGTAGAATACGATCGAGAGCAGTCACGAATACGGCGCGAGATTTATTCGGACCCACGCAGTTGTCGAGGATAAGAAGCAGCACGCCAGTGCTCTCGGGCGCAGTGATTCCGTTGCTAATGTACTGCTTACGAAGGCGGAGATAAGGTAATAAACGCAAATTGCACAGTGCGTCAGCGCCCTTGCGTTGGGCACGCTCATCATAAACGTTGGCGTTATTTTTTCACTTGAGATGTCCGCGACGACAAAGTTGTGCAGCATCAAATTAGATTTGAATTAGTCAGCTGATGGTCTTTTGCTTCCATACGATGGCAAAGACAGACTCCTACCAAAGTCCTCAATCTCTATCTGCATGACGGGCATCTCGTGATACTGCACACAGCGATCCTCCAGCGGCATCTCAGCGTGATCAGGAAGTATTTCATCTGGAAGCTTCTGATTAGGTGCTTGAGAAGCGGATACGCCTTCACGAACATGGACATTGCCCGTCGTTGTTTGATAGCTGTATCCAAATGAATGTTTTTTCTATCTGTATTTTCATGGCGTATGTTGTCAGCCAAGTCAAGGCTAAGCAAAGCTATGTCAAGCCTCACACAGGCGCCGCATACAGATTTCGCTTTCACTTCCGGTACCCTAGTACCACTATACGCTTAAAGAAGAATATAAAGTATGAGGTCTGGCAATTTAGATGCGCATCGCACTGATGATGACCTGCTCGACGCCGACATCGCCGTAGCTGCAGCCATTGGGCTCCTCTTCGACGCCTCTAAACAAGATGCCCGTGAGAGCGAAGCAGTTTCTGATCGTGCGCTGCGCATGCAGGTCGCTCCAGATCCCATGCATCGCATAACTCCACTTGCAGGTCGAGGGCTTTCAGTTGGATGAGCTCGCGCGAGATGCATACGTGCCGTCTCTCCATCTCCTCAATCCACCCCCAAAGTCGTTTCTCAAGTCGCAGGGACGTAACTGGCAAGTGTTTACGCTGCTCCCGTCACCGTAGTCCTCACTCATGATGGCGTGAGCCTTCTCCATGTAGTCGACCACGACTACATGGAGAAGGAGCAACAGCAGAAAGAGACTTCTGCTGTTCCACGTTTTGAGTCACTGAAGGTATCAGTGACTCCGTTCTCCGGTGGGTCGAACGAGCCACTATTGCGCTGGCTCGTAGAGCTCGAGACAGCGATCGCTGCCCGACGGATCCGGGATCCGTCACTACAAGTCGCTTACGCGATGTCGTGTCTAGCAGGACGTGCTAAAACTGGGCGTATGGCAGACGCCTTACGAACGGTACGTGCTGGAGCACATACGAAGAGTTCAAGGAGAGCTCAAACTCGCGTTTGAGCCTCCTGATTCGGAGTTCAGGTGGAGGGCAGAGTTCCTTGACCTGAAGCAAGGCAAGCGCGACGTACTTGCGTACGCGCAGCAGGTTCGATACTTGGTGTCAAGTATCGTGAACCACCCATTGATGAGGCGACACAAGTTGTCACCTTCATGAAGGGACTTAGAGACGGGCCTGTGAAGACCTATCTCTTCCGAGAGTACCCGAGTACTCTCGAGCAAGCCATCCGACTTGCATCGCTAGAAGAGTTTAGCTTAAATAAAGCTAAACTTTACGCGGACACGCCAGGGGCGCCGTGTCCGCGACCGAGGCTCATGGGCGGTCCAGAACCCATGGACCTATCAAGCGCGTCTGCTGGCAGGCAGTAGACGGATCTGCGTAGAAGAACGCAGCGGTTTTTCCAGTGTGGAAACGCTGGTCACTACGCACGCGAGTGTGTAGCAGGCCCAAGGCCTGCTAATCGCGGCACGTCGTATCGTGCCGACGGTGATCGTGGGCGCGGACGACCAAAAAAAAACGGCGGGAGCCAGTAGGGGCGGGCGCCCTACTGGTGTAGTCACACATGCCGATGTCGGACATGTGATGACTACAGCCCTCTGCGGTGGCAAGCACCGCAGTGAAAGGAAGGATGGTCGAGCTGGGCTGATCATCCTGGAGATTGCGGTGCATGGGAGATCCATGCACGCGCTGGTCGATTCAGGTGCGTCGAACAACTTTGTTCGACTGCAGAGTCTGAATGCGATGTGCCCCGAGGAGAAAGAGACTTCTCGGAGCGAGTTGGTGGTGCGCCTGGCGACAGGCGCAACCGCGAAGACACAACGAACTATGTCTGTTCGCTTTGACTGTGAAGGTCGGACCTACACCGAAGACCTTATCGTCTTAGACTTAGACGATAAGTTCGACATGATATTGGGCATGCCGTGGCTAAAACGCCATGCCCCAGTGTTAGACTGGAAGGCCCAGTCTATAGTCTCGTTCGGCGCCGAGGACATTAACGTCCTCGGATCAGCGGACAACGTGACAGTGAGCGATGGCCCTGTCAACGTTGCGCGCGTACCTCGCGGTGCGTGCGTTGGGAGCGAGGGCAACCTCGCTCATCCCAGCCAAGAGAACGTGGCGACCAAGGCCGCCGCGTACCAGAAGAAGGAAGACCTCCGGGAGGCTTCCTCGTCCGTGCCCGGGGCACGGGCGAAATCACAACTGAAGGTGCACTCCGGGAGCGCACGTCCGTGGGTTTGGACCGAACCCTTCACAGAAGCCGGGCCCAGGCGACTGTTCAAGAGAGATCTCTCCTCAAGCCGGGCTTGAGGGCCAAGATTCAAGGAGACCCCTCGACGGGCCGGGCCCGTCGAGACACAAGATATAGGTCGTTGTCAGACCGGGTCTGACAAGGGTCGCGGTATGAGGAGCCCGAAGAGCTCCTCACAACTGAAAGGAACCGAGACCGGACAGGAAGGTCGCTCCTCCTGTCCCAAGAACGCCCTGCACCGAAGCGTGCAGGTGACGAGCCTCCATCGCCTGCGACGGGCAATGTCGAGTACGAGTGAATGCGCTGACGCAAACACTCTCTGGGGTCCAATGTCACGAGTTGACATTGGAGTGTCCTCCGAGCACTGCCTCGGAGTTGACAGCGCTGGAAGTGCAGAGCTGGAAAGGCTTTGCACGGATCTACGCGCCGGGCGCGTAGAACAAGTATGCATCCTCACCGCCCGTGAGGATGTCGTGATCACAGAGGATCTCGAGGACCTGCGGCAGGTTCTCGTGCGGCACCCTGATGGCGACACGAGCCTCAGTGCCAAATCGAAAAAGGATCGATTTGCAGAGCAGAGCTGGGACTCGCTCAAGTCGAGTCCCTATTACGACGTTCTTCGGGAATACGCCGACGTATTCCCGGACGAAGGTCCTGCGGAGCTTCCGCAGGATAAAGGAATTCAGCACGAGATTGATCTCGTGCCAGGCACGAAGTACTGTGTCACGCGACAGTGGCCACTGCCGCGTGAACAAGTCAAGGCCATCGACGAGTTCTTCGAAGCTCGTCGTCGTGCGGGCCAAGTGCGGGAATCAAATCCCCGCACAGTGCCCCCACGTTCTGTGTCAAGAAGGCAGGGGCGGATGGCGCATCGTTCATGCGTTTAACAAGATGAACGATGCGACGATACCGGCGCAGACGCCGATACCGAAAGGACGTCATCATCGATTCGATGAGCAAGAGCACCGTGTTCACAGTGCTCTTGACCTAAGAGATGGTTTCTACAAATCTTAATGCGTGAGAGTGATATTCTCACGGCGGTAAGCACCCCAAGCGGCATGCTTTGGGAGTGGCTAGTGATGCCACAGGGGCTAAGAATGCCCTGCGACGTTTAATAGATGCGTAACGCATCTATTACGGTCGGTGCGGGACTTCGCACCGACGTACTTCGACGACGTGTTCGTCCACAGCCGGGCTGTGGGCGAGAAGAACAGACACCGAGATGCACAAGGAGCATCTCCGACAACTGCTTGCGCTGATGCGCAAGCACAAGATTATATGCAAATCTAAAAAGTGCATATTCGGTGCGTCCGG
>JAAVTI010000878.1:0-34779 GCA_011947335.1 Phytophthora constricta
GATACTTGGTCAAGTATCGTGACTCCACATTGATGAGGCGACACAAGTTGTCACCTTCATGAAGGGACTTAGAGATGGGCCTGTGAAGACCTATCTCTTCCGAGAGTACCGAGTACTCTCGGCAAGCCATCCGACTTGCATCGCAGGAAAAGTTTACCTTGAATCAAGCTAAACTTCACGCGTACACGCCAGGGGCGCCGCGTCCGCGACCGAGGCCCATGGGCGGTCCAGAACCCATGGACCTATCAAGTGCGTCTGCTGGCAGGCAGCAGACGGATCCGCGTAGAAGAACGCAGCGGTGTTTCCAGTGTGGAAACACTGGTCACTACGCACGCGAGTGTGTAGCAGGCCCAAGGCCTGCTACTCGCGGTACGTCGTGTCGTGCCAACGGTGATCGTTGGCGCGGACGACCAAAAGGCGGGGCCAGTAGGGGCGGGGCGCCCTACTGGTGTAGTTACACATGCCGATGTCGGACATGTGATGACTACAGCCCCTGCGGTGGCAAGCACCGCAGTGAAAGTAAGGATGGTCGAGCTGGGCTGATCATCCTAGAGGTTGTGGTCATGGGAGATCCATGCACGCGCTGGTCGATTCAGGCGCGTAGAACAACTTTGCTCGACTGCAGAGTCTGAATGCGATGTGCCCCGAGGAGAAAGAGACTCCTCGGAGCGAGTTGGTGGTGCGCCTTGTGACGGTGCAACCGTAAAGACACGAAAGCGAACTGTGTCTGTTCTTTGACTGTGAAAGTCGGACCTTCACCGAAGACCTTATCGTCTTAGACTTAGACGATAAGTTCGACATGATATTGGGCATGCCATGGCTAAAGCGTCATGCCCCAGTGATAGACTGGAAGGCTCAGTCTATAATCTCATTCGGCGCCGAGGACGTCAACGTCCTCGGAACAGTGGACAACGTGACAGTGAGCGATGGCCCTGTCAACGTTGCACGCGCACCTTGCGGTTCGTGCGTCGGGAGCGAGGGCAACCCCGCACATCCCAGCCAAGAGAGCGTGTCGGCCGCCAATGTCGACGCGTACCAGAAGAAGAAGGAAGACCGCCGGGGGCTTCCTCGTCGGTGCCCGGGCACGGACGAAGCCACAACTGGAGGGTGCACTCCGGGAGCGCACCCACGTCCAAACCGGGTTTGGACCGAACCCTTCGCAGGCCGAGCCTGCGAAGGCAATAACAAATAACCCACTTCGGACCGGGTCCGAAGGGGCAATAACAAGAAACCGTCTCAGGCCGGGCCCGAGGCGACTGTTCAAGAGAAGATCTCTTCTCAAACCAGGCTTGAGGAGCCGAGATTCAAGGAGCTCCCTCGACGGACCGGGCCCATCGAGAAACAAGATATGGGTCGTTGTCAGACCGGATCTGACAAGGGTCGCGGTATGAGGAGCCCAAAGAGCTCCTCACAACTGAAACGTACCGAGACCGGACAGGAAGGTCGCTCCTCCCTGTCCCAAGAACGCCCTGCACCGAAGTGTGCAGGTAACGAGCCTCCATCGCCTGCGACGGGCGATGTCGAGTACGAGAGACTGAATGCGCTGACGCAAACACTCTCTGGGGTCCAACGTCACGGGTTGGCATTGGAGTGTCCTCCGAGCACCGCCTCGGGTTGACAGCGCTGGAAGTGCAGAGCTGGAAAGGCTTTCCACGAGATCCTCACCGCCCGTGAGGATGTCATGATCACAGAAGATCTCGAGGACCTGCAGCGGGTTCTCGTGCGGCACCCTGATGGCGACACGGCCCTCAGTGCCAAATCGAAGAAGGATCGATTTGCAGAGCAGAGCTGGGACTCGCTCAAGTCGAGTCCGCATTATGTTCTTCGGGAGAATACGCCGACGTATTCCCGGATGAAGTTCCTGCGGAGCTTCCGCAGGATAAAGGAATTCAGCACAACATTGATCTCGTGCCAGGCACGAAGTACTGTGTCACGCGACAGTGGCCACTGCCGCGTGAACAAGTCAAGGCCATAGACGAGTTCTTCGACGCTCGTCGTCGTGCGGGAGTCAAAATGCCCGCACAGTTCCACGTTATGTGTCAAGAAGGCACGGGGCGGATGGTGCATCATTCATGCGCTTAACAAGATGAACGATGCGACGATACCGGCGCAGACGCCGATACCGAGGAAGGACGTCATCATCGATTCGATGAGCAAGAGCACCGTGTTCAGTGCTCTCGACCTAAGAGATGGTTTCTACCAAATCTAATGCGTGAGAGTGATATCCGTCTCACGGCGGTAAGCACCACAAGCGGCTTGCTTTGGGAGTGGTTAGTGATGCCACAGGGGCTTTAGAATGCCCCTGCGACGTTTAATAGATGCGTAACGCATCTATTACGGTCGGTGCGGGACTTCGCACCGACGTACTTCGACGACGTGTTCGTCCACAGCCAGGCTGTGGGCGAGAAGACAGACATCGAGATGCACCAGGAGCGTCTCCGATAACTGCTTGCGCTGATGTCCTAGCACAAGTTATATGCAAATACAAAGAAGTGCATATTCGGAGCGTCCGAGATTCCAGTTCTCGGATGTCTTGTCGGCAAGGACGGTGTCCGCCCTGATCCCGAAAAGATCAGGGTGATCCACAAGTGGCCTGCGCCCTCGAATGCAAAGGAACTGCGGCAGTTCCTTGGGTTGGCTACTTGTGCAAGTACATGCACGATTACGCTGGGCGTATTCGACCACTGTCGCGGCTCCTGAAGAAGAACGCGGGTCTGCTGAATGTCAGCAGGCCTTCAACTCGGTCACGCAGGGCCTAACCGAGGCGCTGATCTTGGCCGTCGCCGACCAAGATCGTCCGTTCCACGTTGTGTGTGACGCATCCGACTTTGCAATCGGATGTGCTCTGATGCAGTACGATCACGAAGGACGTGATCGTGTGATCTGCTATCAGTCTCGTCAGCTTAAGCAAGCTGAGCACAACTACCAGTATATGACAAGGAACTCCTTGCCATGAAATATGCGTTGGCCAAGTTCCGTGTCTATCGCCTTGGAGATAGATCCTCCGTGATCTACACCCATCACGTCTCTTTATGGACGGCCGTAAAGTCACATATCTCTCAAAGAATGGCACGAGGGCTGTCATTCTTCGCTGAATACAACTTCCAGGGTGAGTACAAACCTGGATAGGTTGAATGTGGTGGCCGACGCACCGTCGCGTCGGCCGGATTACAACTACAAGGTAGTTGACGTCAATGCCATTGGCATTGAACGCAGCAGTGTGCCCACATCGTCGCTGCTCGACGATGTACGCAACGCATATTCACTTGACGCGGACGTCAAGCGATTGCTGGCCTATGTGGAGGCACCTTCCGACAGCGCGCATCGCGCGCTGCCTCCACATCTGAGATCCCGTGTGCACAGGTATAGTGCAAAAATATACCTGTATATTTTTGCACTATACCACGCCGGCTTGCTGCTATACAGTGCAGCTGACGACGATATCGCTCGCATCGTCCTCCCTGATGATTATGATCTGCGACTGCGGATCATATTCGAGTATCACGATGCCCCATCGGCTGGGCATCCGGGTCGAGAGAAGACGTACCTTCTTCTCTCGCGTGACTTCTACTGGCCTCGCCAGTACAAGTGGATCCGCAAGTACGTCCGTGCTTGCGAGGCGTGCCAACGAGTGAAGCCGACGCCGGCTTCACAAGCACCGTCTCTGCCAATACCGGCAGAGTGTTGAGAGTCCATCAGTATGGACTTCATCTTCGGGTTACCGTCCGACGCTAAGCGTCGGATTGGAGTGGTCGTCTTTGTCGACCGCTTCAGCAAGATGGTTTATCTTGCTGCGGTGCCTGCCCAAGTCACGTCCAAATAGACGGCACGTCTGTTTGTGGAGCTCATCTTCCGCCCTCATGGTATTCCCCGTGAGATAGTGTCCGACTGTGATCCAAGGTTCACGGCCACGTTCTGGAAGGAGGTCGTCGGCCTCCTTGGTACTCAGCTATCGATGTCGACTGCCGACCACCCACAGACGGATGGTCAGACCGAGCGCGTGAATCGCGTCACTGCCTCGACCAAGTGCGTGTCCACACCCCATGTGGACACTCAAGATGACGAGCGCATCGTGCAGGGCACGATAGCAGACAACAACACATTGGTCGGCACGACCAATGTCGATGCGAAAGACTTCGTGAAGAATCGACAGCCGTCATGCGGTTTGTTCGTGATGCAATTGCATCTTCTGTCAACCGACAGAAGATGAACGCTGACAAGAAGTCACGCAACAACATTAGTGAGTTCAAAACGAATTCATTAGTTTTTGCTGTCTACGCAAAACTTGGCTAGACATGCAGTCTCTGACTTTGGAGCAAGCAAGCTTGCTCCACGCTTCATCAGCCCCTTTCGTGTCTTGCATCGCCAAGGCACAGCCTACACGCTGGACATACCAACCAGCATGAGACTGCACCCGACGTTCTATGTCGGGCGACTGAAGGCGTATCATGAGCATGATACGCGCGCGCGCTCATCCAACATGAGCACGAAGAAGCGTGATGGTCGAGCTACGACTCGTCATCCTCGTCACGCTCGCGCGCAGAGCGCGAGCGACGCATACGAACGCTGTCAACGAGCTTCGCAAAATTCCTCTCGACGTCCTCGACTCGAAACAGCGCGTCACCCGCTGTCTCGCGAGAAGCGGACACTCGCGACGAGAGGTTCGAGATCAACTGACTTTGCTCAGCGATCGTCTTCTAAGTCTCACGGCGGAAGGCTGCATAGTCAGCCGCCAGTTGCTGGAAGGTCTGATCAGCCTCAAGCGGCTGATCAAAGCGACGAGGTTTTCCCCCTCCGCCGGCACCTTTGCGGGCTGCCGACGGCTCAATTCGCTGGATTCTCGAGCGAATTGTAGCTCACCAGGAGCCACACACTGACCAAGGTCAGCGTCGTTTTCGATGTCGTTGGAGAGGATACCCTCCCCAACACGACTCGTGGGAACCGCGGAATATCCTCGTGAGGGATATTCCGGAAATGGTGATGGCGTACGAAGACCGCCACCACCTCCGCCCGAGCCGAGACTAGGTGTCGGCTCGACAGTGTACCACCCCGCACCCCCGGGTCGGGAAAGCGCATAAGGATCAGGCGGGGTGCTCTCTTCCCGGCGTCCGGAAAGACCGTAAAACGCCAATCTCGAACTTCACTGGGTACTTGTATCGTCGAGTACCCGTCGACTTCGATCTCACGCAGTCTGTCCGCTTTGGGTGGACAGACTGGACACCGTTCTCCACGGGGAACGGCACAAGGTATACCAGCGCTTGCACTGAGTTCGTGCAAGCGGGTAGCCTGCCAGCGCTATTATGTCTATAATAGCGCTCACGCATGCTTTCGAGACGCTTTCGGAAAGCAGCAGCATCATTGTTCCAGTTCGATACGAACTGGTTCCAGCCCTAAGTCAGTGCGACTGTCTCAGAGACCTTGCTCTTAGCGCTTTGGCGCACGCCCTTGTAGTGGCGAAGAGCAAGGTACAGCGACGCATAGTAGTTGCGTCGCTCATCGGAGCCGGCCGCGAGGCCGAGCGCCTTCACGATATCATCATCCTTGATGGTGTCGACTTGGAAGAGAGCACAAGGTGTGCCCTGGCCACCTTCGTCGGACCATCGGAGCTGATGAACGCGCTCCGATGAAAGCATCCACGGCTCAGCTCCCTGAGACCGAGCCGCGCTGCGGTCAGGAGGCAGAGACGCTCTGGCGGAAGAAGACACATTCGAGAAGGAGACTCCGCGGGTTCGCTGCTCTCAGACTGTGCACGCTAAGCGTGCACGACCTCGCCATCTTCTGGCGAGTCTTCACGTAGACGACCAGAGCCCGGCGACGGACTCTCGCGAAGAGGCTTGCTCACAGCAGGCTGACTCACTGCCGGCTTGCTAACAACAGGCTTGGCCTTCACGGGCGAAGAGTGTTCCTCTTCGTCCGCCAAACAATCACTGTTATTTTGTTTTAAAAATACGCGAGTCCGCGTATTTCTATCTTACATACTTTAAGTCTACGCTTCCTCACTACGCGCATACTGTGTACGCTAAGAAACAGGGCGTAGATCTCGCCCTGTTTCACGGGTTCTCTGTTAATAGTCGACAAGGAGCCAACATTTCTCGTATGTGACCTTGTATGACACCTATTAAACTACTGCCAAAATCGCAGCTTGATTGGGCAAGTACCGGATTTATTTTATCTTCGATTGCCTCCCAAAGGTCCCCTTCAAACAGGCCAAAGACGCCCTACCAAAAGGTCTCAAAGACGTCTTTGGCAGGGTTATCCATCGGGTTAAGTAATAGTTGAGCATAATTTGGCGACGACTCGATTGGTCAAAGTACCATCTAATAAGGCTTTTCTTTTAGCACTTCAAGCCCCGACGGAAAACCCAGGTGTATATTTTGACCTAATGTTGGAGCCCCAACATCATTTAAACTAGAGATAAGTATAGGCATCCTTTAGGTACGAATTGAGAGGGTGATATAGACTGGATAAAGGGGTGGGTGTTCGGGTACATAGTCTGACACGTCCAACATATAAGCCTTGATGTTGTGTCTGACGCTGGCCTGGCATCGAACAAGTTGGATAAATCAACATGCATAATGTCCTTTCTATTGGATCGATGCTGTCTTTGCACCAAAGTCTCCCGCAATTGAAAACACATGCAGTTGCCACCAAATAAAACAGAGATTCACCAGTTCCCAGTCGATCATCACATCCAAGGAAAGTGAAAGCAGTGCATTACGTGCAAACTCAGCGAAAAAAAACTACATATGCATCACTACTGACCGAATCTGCTGCCTGATCCGCACCGTCTTCGCTGCTGCCTGGTGAGTCCAGTCCAGCGCCACCAGCGTTGGGTGCCTTCTCCTCGATGGACCCCACTCCTTCGCTCAGGTCGACGCGTCGGCGCTGGTGCTTGAGCTGCCGCCTCCCCGGCCGGCGGTCTTGTACGCGATGGTTCTCGAGGAGGCGTGGCGGGATGCACTTCCTGTTTTACCACTCCGAGTGCCAAAATTTGATGGCATGTCTTTGACTGGCCCTTGCGGACAACGTTGCACAAATGGTTTCTATAAACAAACACAAGCCTGGAAGTAGCTAGTATAATATGCCAAAAGGAGCTCTGCATCGTACCGTATATCGCTGTGGGAGCACCCCACGCAATACCACTTTGTGAACTTCCGGGGCTTCACACGAAGCACCGCACACACCTTGCACGTCGGCGCAATTTGCGTCTTGCTAGGATTTCCATCCCTGTCCGGTTTATTTGTCTTCACCTTTTCCGGGCATTGTGCCAAGTAGTGCTCTGGAGTCATTGCCGTTTCGGGAAGGCGTATGAGGCGACGCTGCCGTTCGGTCCTCCGCTCTGGTCGCTGCCTCAATATTTTTGAACGTCACCTCTTCGACCGCTAGCAGCTGCTCGTGGAGTGGCCTCAAGAACTTGTGGTGGTCGGGAGCTGGCTGGTCCGTTGTTTTCAGGTGATGGCGATGAACAATAAATGCATTTACCAACGCCATATCCACCAGCCCAAAGAACAGCGAGCGATATATTTTTGGGGTTTTTATGCGAGCTGGACGCTGTATCGCTGCATGCGCAGCTGATCGTGAATGGCCACACCTCCCATCCATCTCTGATAGCCCCTCACAAAGCGGGGGCAAGAAAATTCTGCCTCTCCCTCCCCGCCCTTCGATCTACACAAAAGATAATATCCATCATTAGATCCAGCATAATTGTCGATGGCATTCCACAATCCAACATATCATCCAACACGAAGCACTTACAAACAGGGCCAAGTTCTCTGCTCCCTCTAGTCGACAGAAGGTGATCTGGGTTATTGTCCATCCACATTGCGGCTGCGATTTCCGGGAATGCCTTGTCTTGAGCCAGCTTCACAGTTCCACGCTGCGGCTCGGACGGGCGGTGTGCATGCACCGACTTCGTTGTAACTACGCCCTTGGCGTAGCCCGACCGATTAGTCATGATGGTTCCAGTGAAGTTTAGTCGTCGATGTAGAAGCTCCAGAGCCAACACCACGGACGTGTAGAACCTATCCGTTACCCCGATACGGAAGGATGCAATTGCTGATGGCGGGAGAAGAGCATTCACACTCCTTATCACCGAAGCAGCGCCAGACGAATTGTCTGCAGGAGTCGGAGTAGATATGTTCGTGTTGGCCCCCACGTAAAGCTCAATCCTATGTTGGACGACATGTTGGAAAAATAACCAAAGTCAGCGACATCCAGCATGATCAACTTAGCTAAAAAAGAAGGCTAGCAAGCCGAAGCTCACTAAGCTGCTACGCACCTCATTCAATAAGCAGTGTCTCCGCAGCACGCCGAGAAGAACTTGGTCCCCCACTTGTGGGGCCTTTTCGGCAGGTATTGACGTGCTGGGTTTCTTCGTGCACGTGTCGTGATCATGTCTTCGTCGTAGGCAATAACGGACCCGACGTCGTATCCACGGGCGAACGTCTTTTGAAGAGAGGAGACGACGCTTTGAACTTTCCATCCACGGTCAATACGCGCCTGAGGTGCCGTGTTATCACTAAAATGAAGATTTTGCATCACATGCTCAAAGCGGTTGCGAGCCAACCACTGCCCGAATGTCCCAGCAGGAACAGCGCCGTGATGGCTGCGGCTCCAATGGGCGTACAATCCTCGAGTCTGTGGCGCCAGCATTCGTGCAAGCAGGAGTCCAATCACGCGCAACATTTCCCACGGCTCCACCGGTAGTACCTCGCGCAAACGTTTCAGTACACCCTTTAGCGGCTCGACATCATCAGGGTCTGCCTTGGCTGGGCTTTCTGAATTTCATGAGCGCGCTTGTCAATGTTGTGCATGTGGTACTTGTTGGTTTCCCTCTCGATTTTCCGCCACAGCTTCGTAGGCATAAAAAAGAATAGCGCAAGTGGATCTTCAGCAATACGAAGCACAGTCGCACTCGGCACGTAAGGACCGTCATAAGCCCCGCATACGTAGGATTGGATCCGAAATGCGTCGGATCTGCAAGCCGAAAGAAATAGCAAGTAAGTAATAAGAACCAATTTGAATCCACAGTGATCTTAGCTTACCATATTCCCAGCCTGAGTGACGCATTGCTGCCATTACCCGCTTGCTTGTGGCCGTCCGTAGAAAGTGACGGCTTGACAACTCTTGCTCTGCGTCACCCTCCTCCTCGTCAGATGGAAACGTCAGCTCCCACCCCCTCCCTCCGATTCATTGTCGTCACTCAAGCCGTCGTCACTATCGGAATTGAGAGCTGTGTCATTGGTCGCGCTGCCAGTGCGCACATAGCACAGATCATCACTTGATAGTATGTCGTCGCCTTGATCTGTCAATTCACAAGACGCCTCCGGTGTCTTTCCCCTTCACTGCTGCTGGTAGCGCTCTCTCCACTGGATTTCCGCTTGCGCTTGCCAGCGCTAGAAGAAGATTGCCGCCGGTCGAATGGCGTACAGGCGTCACTAGTCGTGGGGCCGATGTCGGATCTGATGTTGTATCACAATCCCGTGACGAAACAGAAGTCGGGGATGATGTCGGGACTCGCAGCCACGTGGTAGGGGTGTTGGATGTGCCGTGGTATGCGTGGGGGATGTTGGAGGTGGATCCAACACCTCGGACTCCTTGCCCGCCGACCTCACTGGTGCCTTGCCCGCCGGCTTCTTGCCCGCCGTCCTCACTGGTGCCTTGCCCGTCGCGTTCGTTGGTGCCTTGTCAGCTACAAAAACCAAGCTTAAATTTGAATATGTTGGACCCTCCAACATAACATAGATGCTGACAAGAATAAATACACCCGATAAGTTGGAGGGTCCAACATTTGGGGCTTGAAGGGTTAACTACTTCGTGGGGGTAGTTGAAGTAAAACCCCGTCGGGTCAACTCTCAGGTCACAACAAGATCTGGCAAATGAACGAGAAGGCAGCAGCATTGAGCGTTTGCTGCGCTGCGGTGCTGCCGCTGAAGCGACTGTAGTGGTGATACAGAGAGCTCCGAAAACACAGATCGTCACAGTTAACCGGATGGATTTTGACAGCATCCTCCTGAGCGCAGAGAGAGACTCGTGGTTTACCAATAATGTGCATTGATGTAAAACAACGTTTTTAGGGTTTGTTCACATCCTGCACACAAAAGTTTGACTTCGGTAACCAGAATGGGAGTCTACACAGTTTGAGAAACGGGTTGCGGGTGTGTTGTACTTTTTGCGTCGTCTGGAAGCTATAGAGCTAGCGCTGCTGCGCTAGGGACGTTCTTTTCGAAGCTGTTGACGAGCTGACAGTTTCTGGTGGGTATTTTGCCAGAAGTAGTGGCCTTCCCGAGTAATTTGGATGGATGCCGACGAATAGAAGACCAGTTCCGGGTTAAGCAAGGGATACCTGACGTTGTAGAAGCCGTAGATTGATCGCTCGTTACAATCTAGAGACTGAAAGACTTTGACGGATTTTACTGTAGAAAATGCTACGCCGCCGTTAGGCAAACAGTGGGTTTATTTTTCGCGGTTTTGTTGAAGAAATACAGCGACCTGATTGGTCACAGGCTCATCACCCACTTTTTTTCTCCTGCAGAAATAAAACACCCATTCGAGAAATCATATGGGTGTTTTATTTCATAGACCACTGGTTTTAGACGGACTAGCACGCCAATAAGTCAGAATCTGCCGGAGCGCATGAAGCTGATGGCTGCTCCAACACAGACGACAGAAACGGAGCCATACGGAAGACATCACTATCGCCCACAGGTCGCGCATGAGAGCATGACATGGGGGTTCAACTGGAGTGGTTCCATTTCCTGTTTGCTGCTGCTCGTTATTGAAGGCAGTCCAAAGTCTCTTCATGTGCTTCAGCTAATAACAACACACAACAGTTTGATAAAACTTTGAATTAAAAAAATGATTAAACACTGCACACCCACCTTGTTCTTGCACTGTTCGTCACCGACTTCAACATTGAGCTGCAAGCCCACCGCAGCAACCAGCAAGTCCGAGTTCTCTGCTGTCTGCTGGTTTGACCTAGCGCCGTTGAAACGATCTCTCATCTTAATGTACCTCGTCTGCAAGAGGACCTTTATGCGATCCTCTGTCCACGCAAAAGGCGTCTTGCCTTCGCCTTTGGGTGGCCTGCCACGCTTGGCACGGTCCGGGTGGGACGCGGGTGCTTCCTGGACTTGCTCCAGAGGCAAGATGCGTGGCTGTTCCGGTGGTGTATTCTCTTGTACCGATGTAGTCCCGTCACAGGGCTCGTTGAGATCTCTCCTAAACCGCCCTCTTTTACCAGATTAAGGTGAACTTAGAGATTTTTATCAAATTCTGTGGGATGATTATTAAAGGTGCACGACTATTTATAGGTCAAACGACTGATAAGTGTACTCTGTTCCACGAAAGTATGACCATTTCGCGTTTTCGGCTCCCCCGCGACGACTATTTAAAATTTGGTATCAAATTGCACATCAACGGCAAGATAAAACTGTACTCTTTCACCTCATATTTTTCCTGTGTGCTTAACAAGCGCCTAAGTACATTGTAACATGACGTTTGTGCATCGTCAAATTGAACGAAATAGTCTTTTTTCGTAAAACCGGCATGCAGTAAGCGATTTTATCCCGGAAAGTTGCAACGGCTTCTTCAGCAAACTAGTCGTTAAATGGGCGTATCCGTGTTGTCCAATCAGACACAGGAGAATTCATTATTTTAGAAAGCGTTTTGAGGTTTTACCCGCTGTTATATAGCAATTTACCTAACCACGGGCTCATTTCAGCCAATCCAGATGGACGTGGAATTAGGCTACCTTTTAAATGCGTGTATCCAAGCTTTTAGGGTAAAAATAAAACGGAATTTTATTAATCTAAGATTTGCTGCGTTAGCACCGCGTATCCATTGTCCACAATGGTTTTTCCGACACTGAGAGACAATGGTAGAGAGCCTTTAGGATACGAGGTTTTGCGAACTCTTGGGAGGCAGAAGTTATTGCCATCTTCGTGGACAATAATGCTTTCCATTACTTTTTGCAAAGTCAAAAAGCAAGCCTCTAGTGTAGTATTTTTATAAGTCTAAATGCTTCCTCTACCGATTCTATAAGACGATCTACCTGGTTTGTTGGCTTCTTGTACTGCATCGACTGAATTGCATAAAAACCGAGATCGAGGATGTTACAGTCGGAAGAGCGTGGGGGCTGGCAGACGACACGGATCTTCCACCCTCCCTCTAATCCGGCTGTAACAACCTCGCCATGATTTTCGGAGACGTGGGCACCCGCATTATCTTGCCGCACTCGAATTACAGCTAGGGATGTTAAATCGGCTCAGTCGATCAGACGGCTCTCTTTCGGCAGAAGAGTCGGATTGAATCGGATCTTTTTTCGACTGCATCTCGACCGATCGAAGGATCGATCCGACTGTTGGCGCAATCGTTTTATTATTTATTAGGGGTAAACCTGCGGATTTCAATCTTCATAGGTACTAGTTTTTGTTATATATGCGTTTTTATACAGCGCCCCGTATCAGGTTTCACCAGGTTCCTGTATAATCGAGTATACAAGTTTCATTTACAAAATATAGAGTTTAGCAATGGTGTCGATCGATAATCGGATCGATCATCCATTTATCGTCGATGATCGGACTAATCGGAAGTCAACCACACATCTGGATACCAATAACCACTTCAAGCAGGTTCAAGAAGGATGAGCACCGAAGATGCGTGCGAATCACATCGGTGGCTTGGATTCTACCATCTTCTGTCGTCCCTCCATAATATCCCCCTCCAGGCTTCACAGATCGAGCTTCGCTCGTACATCATCTGCGTCATGGAGGCTGAGGAAGCTGCCAACACTACTTCTTCGTCTTCCACGGCAAGTGAGCCGCGGACCGGAAAAAGTGGTCCGATATTTGGCTGTTCGTCACATAAAATGAGAATGCCACCGTCACCTGTATGCTCTGTGCTGATGTCCGTCGAGCGAAGACCTGGAGCTCATGTTCTCACACAACGATTCGGCGTCACTTCGAGCATACCCACCCAAACGAGTATCGAACTGGCGGGGGTGCTTCTGTTGCATCAGGACCAACAGGGCTAACATCAAGACAGACAGATTTATATGCGCACGATTTCAGCGATTCGTTAAGCAGCGTATAAAGGAATTTGACAAGGGTGTAGTTACTGACAATCTCGTCGAATGGATTGTCACAAACTCATTGCCATTCTCGGTCGTTGACCAAGAATCGTTCACGAAGTTGTGCTCGTCGTTGAACCCGGATTTCAAGGTACCTTGCCGCCAAACGATTAGGAATCGCGTCATGCAACGATGGAAGTGCGAGAAGGGCCTTGCTAGTCTAACGCTACTCCGCGAAATCGGCAACTCACGCGCAAGTATAACAACAGATATGTAGACGTCTGCGGCTAACAGGGGGTATATGGTTGTTACGCTACACTGGATAGATCAAAGTTGGAATCTGCGTTCATTGATCCTGGGCTTTACACGAGTGGAATATTCGCACACAGGGATTCTCCTCGCTGAACATCTTATTGAAATTGTGAAGGCAATGGATGGTAGTTTGCTACGATCAATCTGGACAGTAACCACTGATAATGCCAGCAATAATTCGTCGATGGATAGGAGCTCAACGCCCGCATACCGGGGAGTTGGACCTCTATGAACTAGCAACTATACCTTCATCTGCCGCTGATATGATCGACAGCAGCTTGTCAACCACACGAGAACCGGAGAACCTTATCCAGTTACGCTGCATGGCGCACGTTCTTTAGCTTGCAGTAAAGAGGGCTTGAAGCAGTGCCCTTTAGTGAATTCAAGCATCGGAACGATTCGCGATATCTTGTAAAAGCTATCGGAAGCTCCTTCACTTGGAGAAGCGCTGACCCGTGTGTGCACGCCTTTAAATGTGAAGAGCACTGCTCCTGAACTTGATTGCGTCACACGTTGGAATAGAACTTGGGCGATGGTCTCGTCGGCAATTAAGCTCCACAAACCGGTAGAAGAGCTCCAGAGAAGGATTCGAGATAAATACGAAAGCTACACAGACTTTGGGATTACACCAGTCGACCGCCTCGCCGCTCCACTCTCTGATGAGACGTGGAAATACCTGAAGGAGTTTTGCGCATTTTTGACCCCAGTAAAGGCTGCAACGATCATGATGTCTGGAAGCAGTTATCCGACGTTTGGCATGTCTATTGTGGTGTACGCTTTGGTTTCCAAGCATGTCACAAAGGTGATAGCTACGGCGAGATCGCTTCACACGAAAACTTTGCACGCGCTTTCAAAACAAAGCTGGAAGAGTATTCGGAAGTTATCTGGACGCGGGAAGCAAAAATTGCAGCGGTGCTTGATCCGCGTGCAAAATCATTGTTGCCAAAGCTTGTCGATGACATTGAAGAGGTTAAAGAGTATGTCATCGACGAATACAATGTCATTTACAGAGAAAATATTGAGTCACAGCAGGAAACCACGAGCTCCAGCCAGCACCAGCAAAATGAAACATCGAACAATGAGCTTGCCCACGCGCTTCATATGATGATCGATGAAACATTCGAGCTCAATGCACCCGAAAATTCAGAAGGAGAAACCTTTGCGTCCGAGTTGGACAGATGGATGGCTCATCAAGCCATGCATATAAATGCAAGCAGCCGAGACGTTCTTAGGTGCATGCAGACTCACGGTGATCAGTACCCTCGAATCCACATGATGGCGCGCAACTTTCTTGCCGTAATGTTTACCTCGGTTCCAAGTAAAGAAGCCTTCTCTGAGTCTGGTCAAACAGTGAGTGTTAATCGCGCTCGCCTGGGGGACGACGCGGTCACTGCTGTGTGTGAGCTGAAATCATTTTTGAGGTTCAATGGGGCCTCAGACACGTTGGATGACACGAGCCCTTCGTACCCACCAGCAACGGTGTACTAGCCGGTTCATTGTAAGACCACGGAGCTTGAATCGTCGGTGACAGATACGTCTCGAGGTGGCAGAGCCTGTCACGGTGACGCCGACCAACATGGTGGATCATGCTGCGCACCATTTAATATCCCACGATGTGATGAAGCGTCCGTAGATGTTCTACATTCTTACAACCAGTGGCTTGTTTACTTGGTAAAAAATCAAACGCTGCATATCTTCAAAACAACTTCACAAACTTCGTTCTGCTCATCCACAACGTGTGCTGACGCAAAAGTGTCCCAATGATCTTAATGTAGCAGGCACATATGGAGTAGCTTTTTGGTATAGGTCTGGTTCCTGCCACTTCATCGCTATGATGTTTAGCTGCTCCTCCAGCGAAGGCTCGACCACGGTATTCAGCCCTGCCGCAACACTCGGGCTGTCGACGACATCATCAGATTGCCCGTCATCTCAACCTCCGGCAGCACAACGAGTGTACCTGCCTGCTTCAATGCCTCGTTCATCATGAATTGGTTGCCATCGGTTGTGGTGTGGACCTCCCATTCGATGTACGACCGCATGTTGTCCTCCGTTTGCTGCGGCTTCCAGCGGTGTTCGTCGACCAGCTCTCATCTGTATTTAAGTGCATCCGCGTTTACGTTTAGCTGTACTGGTACTGTATGCTGCGGAAATTATACGTCCCAATCGCACGTGCCTCCTTGAAGTTATTCACATATAGTGCCACTGCGTTGGTATCCTTCTCAACTTTCGCCTTCTTCTTCCGTTCGCATTCGCCGCATCACTGTCGTCCTCTTGACCTTTAGCAAAATGTCTGCCGGATTAAATGCACCGGGGACTTTGACATCCTTAAACTGACACATGATCTACAGCGGCCCCCACTGTTACACGCAGGGCGTGAACACCTTACGCGGGTTCATCCACTGGTGGCATCTAATTGCTTCCGTCAGTCGTGGCAACAGCGTGTGATCGAGTATATAGCAAACTTTTGACAGATCACCTGGGTTTCCAAGTACAGGATCCAAGTGTGGCCTCAAATACGTCGGCTAGCACGTCTACCTCATACCGCTTGCCATTTCCTTCATCTTGATGCCCAAGCGGATAAATTATTCATAGCCAGTGTAGCGTGCCATCATCGCAATTTCTTGTTTTATACAAATGATGACCGCGCTTGAGTAAGGAGGTGCTCTTGGTGATACGAAAATACATCCACAAGAAAAGCGGACGCCAATACCTGGAGCACTGCATCACCGAGGAATGCAATGCGCTCGTAGCTTGGGTCGTGATTGATAAATTCATCACCACCGATCTGCGGCTTCAGAAACGAATCGTTGGTGACGGCATGCATGTGTGTACCCCACTTCTTGATTGTGGGACATACGGTCAATATCCACGTATGCCTTCGCCTCCGGTGTGAAAATGAAGAAGAGCTCGCGCGCCTCGACGTCATGCATACCCATGAGCTTCCCGAACAGGGTGTGGCAATGTACAATGCCCTGGACCTTGTATAGTGCGACCAACAGCGCCTCAAATCAATCTGTGGTGATTAATGCTTTGGTTTCTTTATTCAGCTTCGGTAAAGCGAATGCAGTCGGCACCCGCGATTGAAGTTGGCCCTTTTCGCCATCTTGTCGAGGCTGTCATTATGCACGATGTCCACGCGAATCTCACGGAGCTTTCGACAAAGCTGACGATGTCACAAGAAGCCCGATAACCGCGTCACCCAAAAACGCCAGTCGCTCGTACGGACACAAATACTTCGTGTGGAACTCCTCCCAAAACCACTTAAGTGTTTCTCTACACCTACCTAAACTTTGATTCGTTGTTTCCTGCAACATCTCCAAGGACGGGCGTGCTGCCGTCTAGCAGCAATATGCGCAAACGCTAAGAGAGGCAACGTTCTCAAATACTTGACCTATAGGCACTAGCGGTCGCGAATGCTGGCTCTAAATGGTGTTTCTCGGCACTGCTACGCACACTGCATGACCAACAGTTATTGGGAGACTCAGAGAGACTCATGCCATATATCCGAGCGATAATGTGCAAGACGGTAATAGCTGAGGAAGCACATCTCACTCCACTTTTCATCGGTTTGCCGGTCAAAGTTTTTGCTTCGAACTCTTTACTTTTGATCTCAGGCTTGACTCGGAGCTGCGTCCGTGGCTCATCGAAGCGAACACATTTCCATCATTCATGCGAGGATCACCTCTCGACCGGTGCGTGAAATGATTACTTCTGAGCGATTCACTTCACTTGGTTAGGCTGCATGTACCGATCACAAGTGCACCACGAGAGTCTACGTCCGCTGAGCTCCATTCTGCATTGCTATCTTCTGCTTCATTGGTCTCGAGGAATTCGAATCCGTCGTCGGCTTCGCCGCCAAGGCCCTCCCAGCGTACAACAATGAGAACCACACGGATAAAACGAGAACTGCAAGCAATCGAGCAGGATCCGACAATTGAACGCTTCGATGCTGCGCACGTGGACCTGTTCACTGTCAGTGACTGGGACATCGTGCACGCTATGGATGATGAACTCGACCTTCGCGGCCACTTTGACCGGATCTTCCCAGCGTCGTCAAAATCATTACAAATAACAGGAGGAGATACACACGCTTCTTTACCTGCCAAAACATTCCAGCTCACTTTGCGCAAATGGTTGCAGACTCCCTGCGTAGTCTGACACGGTCTGAAACAGAAACAGGTTGCTACAAGTATTCACATGTGCGACATGATGAGCGGAAGCTTATCCCAGCAAAACATATAGACTCAACTGCATCATGCTCCGATAATAATGTGTCGAGATGAGTCACGAAGGCGCTTTGCCTTTCTCGATTCATACCTTGGTGTTAGTTTTAGACCAGTATTACAGAAGGTAATTGAGACATCCACGATACATCCAAGTCGTCATCGTCTTCGGTACGCACAACTTCACCAGTTTCGCCATTTTTATCTTGATTACGCTCGACGTCACGTTTTTTACTGGTTCGGTCCTCGTGCCACCATCATCGCCTTTATATACTTCCGGCATTGCTGCCAGCGATGGTCTAGTGGGACCAAGCCCTCGTGCAAAGGGCGAAATGCTTGGATTTGATAGCCTCACTTCATCAACACCAGCATCATGAAGCCCCCATACCCCTAGAGAAGTGCCACTGGTACTACTGCCGCTCATCTTTCCAATTACTGGCGGCGGTAGTGCGAGAGAACTAGCTCATCTGCAGAGATAACTTGTGGCATGGTGGAGCCCATTCGTTCCTTCCATCCTACTTAGATTTCAGTGAGTGCCATTGCAGACTCAATCAAGGGTGCTCTCGTGGACCCAGCACAATCTTCGATGGCTCACGCGTGGAAAACATGTTTCTACGACGACCTCTGTGACCATGAGGCAAGCGAAATGCTTTGGCGGCGGGTCCATCAAATATTTGGGAGTTATTTTTACCTTCATGGTGACTGCAAACTGTGTCATTTTGCGCTGCAGCATATCGAGCAGCCCTGCCGATTGTATCTCGCTCAAAACCAAAGACCACGGTCTGACGATCCTGCACTGTTGCTTCCATTGCCACTGCTGCCATCAGTGTTAGACAATTCAGAAGGCCCCACCGACATGCAGCGCTTCCAGACAACGAGCCATAATTCCTCGCAGTCGAACGTGCTCGCGGTTGTGCTGTCCGCATGATACGTTGTAGGATCTGATATTTCCAGCTGCTGTTTGGAAGCAAGCGTGCATATTACGCTCCACCTTCTCGTTAGTTTGCATACTGCCGAGCACGTTGGCGCGATTTTTCCTTTTCTCTGTACTTATAACAGGTAGTTCCCCCTTTGGTGCTGCGACTCGCAGCCTGCGAGTTCATCAGCCAGCGTAAGGCTAGCCTTGTACTTGGATAAATATTGTCTTCTGCAGCCGTGAACTGCTATTCAAATGGTACCAAATTCGCAAGGCCCAGCGAGCTTTGAAGCACTCGGAAAGCCGTCTTCATCATAAGTTCACACGCAGCGTGAAGCAAAGTCAGTGAATAATGTTTATAACCACCACACGACAACTTAGACATATCTCCGTACTTAATAGTCCAGATAAGACTTGACATCATCCCTCCACTACCGTCCGCGCCGGACGCTTTTCCGCATCGGAGACTTGTCACTAGTTCCTGGTGATATTTGCTCTATGCTCGGATGGAGCTGGGTTACATGATTAGTGCCACCTCTAGTTCATTTAGTTCCTCAGAAAAAATTGGTTGCGTACCACTTTAGATGCGTGAATCTTCTCCTCGAATACTTGTTTGTCTGCGAGACATCGTCGACATATTGTTGCATTGTATGTAGTACCTTGCGTAGCGACAATAGCTCTCGGCAAACACGATCCACATCTGTCTTCATCTTTTGTTGCCGCGTAATAAGTTTTTGTACTTTTCCTCTGCTTCCTATGATAAATGATGAGCAATGTGCCACATCCACGTCATTTCACGCACAGCGCTAACACTTCACAACCACATAATGTGCCATGACGCCCTTCAGATAGCCATATTTAGGCTTAGCCCAACAGGCATCCGATTCACCCACGCGCCGTAATACAAGGTCTCTATCGACCTCACCAGTCTGGTATAATTCAACGCGTACAGATGGGTATATCACTCCAAGGTCATCGCGACCCTGCCATTCGACGAGCGCACCGCCGAGAATAACACCTTCTTTATGTTGTTCACGTACTTGATTGAGTAGTCCGCCGAAGAAATCGATCGCAAACTTCAGCAGCGTCAGCGGGCTCTTGAGCCATCATGCCGTGAGAGAACGGCAGCGCTTGCATTTGGAGAGAAGCCCTCCTTGAGCCCACCATAAATGACGAGGCTGGACCGAGAGTCATACCAACTTTCGTTTTGTCCGTAATATGTACGATGAGGTCCAGAATACTACGGCGATAACATCATGCATACATCAGCATATCTGGCGATAAATTACGGACTTGAGCATCTCAACTCACCTTTGAGGGCACCTGAAGGAAGCCTTTCGGATTCCGCGTCGATGCAACGGCAGGTCTGCTATACCCGCCAGCTCCATCTAAATACACACCACCAAAGCAAAGTCAATACACACCTCAACACAACAATTACTCCCTCATTTCCCCCACCTCTCTGCTCTTGGACGGTCGAAGCGGGACGGTAGCTTATTGCTACTTCGCTCTGTCCATCTGCTCCAGCGCGTTCTGCTTCTATAGTAATCACAAAAGACAAAACAAACCACAGCCCATAAGCTCTATCGCCTCAAATTCGATACCAAGCGCGCAAAATATTCGGTTCGCCGCCTTTGACGGCACAATCTTCGGGTTAGCGTCGTTATCGCTAACACCACGGGAGTCCTACTCACGTTAACGTTGGCTGCGCTGCGGCACAACCGTTGGAAGCAACAGCAAATGCCGCAGCCAGCGGAGCACGATACCAGCTACAAGCTGGCATCTAAAGAACGAGGCAGAAGCCCCGTTAATAGCATGGAGAGGCATATCAGCTTACAGAGAGAACAAAAATCGGCCTCGGCAAGATCGACGAGTCGATCCGATTTGTAAACTCGGAGTCGAACTATCGATTTGCATGTTCGACTCCGATCAAGATTCAATCGATCCGATTGGTCGAATTAACCTAAACGGGATTGAGTTTCATTTTTAACACCCCTAATTACAGCAGACTTTTCCCTAAACAAATAACATATAAGCATAAAACTAATAAAATAAATTAGCAAAATATCATCTTGGCCATTTTTCTCGAATAGCTGGAAAACCCTTTTCCTTGAGCAGTTTTACGTAGACGCTCGGCGTCATACTGATAATTTGTGTGATAGGCGCCCTGCCGGGCGGTTTTTGGAAGTTCTTTTGGCCGTTGTCTTTTCGACAATAGGCCAAAGTCCGATTTTCCCGTCAAAATATGTTTTTGGCAAAAATCGTACCTTGGCCTCGCGACTGCTGCTAAAAACATTACTTTTCCAATGTAACGTTTGTTAGGACACTCGCGGTAAGACAGGCTCTCACCCATGGACAAATAGTATCGTGTTGATGCTTGATACATAATAAACCATTTTTCATCAATGTGTATTACATTGTACATTGCATCGAAGCGATATGAGCGACAGCCAGTTTGTATACAAAATGTCATACAAAAACATATTAATAAGAATAAGTTAATATGAATACAAAAAGATAGTACCTAGGGGCCTTTCGACGTGCGCTAAAGCCCATGCGAGCCGCTGGTTCTTGTGGTCTGGTGTGAGGGCTGGCTTGACCCAGGAAACATAGCGGCGAAGCATCTTGGAACAAAGGTAGCGGTGCAGTGTGCCGATGGGTATCTTGGTTGCTTCCTCTAACGCCCGGAATGTTTGCAGTTGCACGAGCGGTACAGCGGCCACCATCCTCGCAAACTCTTTGTCTGTATACTTCCTTGCCCTTGGAGCTCGTTTGCGCTTCGCGACCAGACTGTTAGGGTCGTCGCGGTGCCTTGCAATGTCCTTCACCGCTGAGCGACTGATCTTGAAGCGCTCAACAGCTGCCTGTAAGCTGCCATGGCTGAGACGCCCTTTCGTGCTGCGTTCGGCAAGAAAGAGCGCCACAGCTACGCGTGTGCTTGGCGATATGTCCTTTGATCCGGGTGTCCGCGGCATCAGAAATAGTGCAATGATGTTGGCAAGCGAGGTTTTAGCTACACCAACCAATCATTTTATATGCAATACAATTTGACCAATGATGTGCATTTTCCATTATTTGTGGTCCACAAAAATCAAAATGGTCATACTTTCGTGGAACAGAGAAGTATCTGATATTATTAATAATACACAGCGTATTATATTGCTGAGCAAAAACTGCAAACAAAAATGTTTGGTGTCTATATTTACATAGCTCATATTCGCGTTGACGTCTCGCTGAAGCTAATGGGAGTTCCAGCCGAGCTGTTGCTCAGAACTACCTGACTGGAGGGTGGCCGTCCGGCTCGATGAATTCGGGTGTGGCTTCTGCTAGTACGTGAATATCCTTTTCTTCACAGTCGGTTAAATCTACTGCGGACAGTCTTCAAGCTGCTGACACTATTTGCTTTTTATTGATTGTAGCTACGCGTCGGGACGAGTGGCGGCCTGCGCGAACAAGATTAATGAATACCAGTGCAGCTTCCAGTTTTACGAGGACAACAAGAAGCGAACACTGCTAGCTACGTTGGACGAACACGCTGTAAGCTGTCTCCCATGCTCCTGTCTCCATTGTGCCTCAGTGCCCTGACAACGATACCTTCCTTTGCATTTGCCTAATACCGACAGGTTGGCTCCGCTGAAAGGCCCGGGGGTAAGAAAATGATAGTGACCAGAGACTGCGGCATCATTTTAGACAGCCACGACGTCATTCTCAAGGTAAGGAACCCACACCCACCCTTACAAGTGGAAAACCACTTAACAAGCCCATCTCTCAACTACAAACAGACTTGGCGTTGGGACCCCAAATCACAGAGAGCTGGCTCACCACCGACGGAACCCGTTGTGATTAACCTCAACGAAAGCCTAATTTTCACATATCGAGACCGCAGTGCCATCTCCATTAAGTTTTCACCATGCCCGGGGATCGCGGTGGATTTTCCTGCGGTGAATGTTTCCGTCGGACGGACTCCTACTTCGACCATGCTCACCGCGTGACTGAGGGACCATATCACGGAAAATTGCTGATCGACCAGGAAATACCAACCCTGCAGCAACGGCAAAAACGTATCGAGCTCGACTCACTCGAGAAACGAAGCAAGCAAAAGCCTCGGAGCAAAGACCTTGCGCATGACCAGATCAAAAGCATAGTTTCGATGCTTGAGAGCACGTTTGATGGATATGAGGGATGCCGCGTTACTCCAGCAGCAGACGGGAATTGGAAGGAGAGGGCGCATCTTCAGAGCCTCCGCGAAATCCCTGTTTTACCCAGCACCGGGCTCGAGGTTGGTCGCGTACCAACTCTATTCGGCTCAGTGGTGCAAGTCAATGATGCATCTGAAACACTCCAGCGACTAAAGAACGCATGCAACGGAAAGTGGCTCGGATCCGTGGAGATTCACAAAAAGATTACCCAAGAAAACCCTGGACTGCCGCGGACGGGACCTTTGACAAATGCCAGCGGGCGATATTCGCAAGAATTACAGATTGCTGGAGGTGACATGAAGCCAGCGGGTGAGCATTTGATCACTGTATCCGGTGCTAAACTAGACTCGTTCCTTCGAGAAAAATGTGCGAGCGATGAGTTAGTAGTGGTGGCGTGTCTGCGCACCGATGACCGGCAGTCTCGAGCAGCGGAGGCTATGCTTGAACATGTACAGTTGGTGTTATCTGAGAGGAAGAACGCACCCTCGAAAATTGATACAGTTGCAGCCGAGTGAGTATAGTGCATTCGTTGTGTTGGTCCGATGCTGCCATACCTTACGATGAAGATGTTGATTATATGCACCTGTACCAGGAGTAAGTGCCGTTTAGTCAAGTGCGATCTCGCTGAGTCTCCAGCACTTGCTGATCGCTATCGAATTCACGCTGTGCCTACCTTTCTGATGTACGATGTTTCAATCTTTAGTCGATTGCCATTGCGAAATCAACCACCTACTGACCCCCTCTCGACAGGTTTTACGCCTCTCGCCTCGTAAGCGTCTCAAGTTTTGGTGGGCTTTCCTCCGTGTGATACCAACAACTAAAAATGCCAACTTGTCGAGTCAAATGGATCGGTTGCCGCGTGTGATACTTGTGGAGAAGGTCGCACAGCAGCAGCTAGCGATCGAGAGGTTTCTACGACGGGAGGGATTTCAATGGGACCTCGCAAGTAGTGGGGAACAGGCTGTATCCAATTTCACTCGTCAGCCGAGTTCTGGTGGCGTGGGTGGCAGCGGTGTTGCTGCTGGGTACGAGTTGATCGTTCTCAGCGACTCGGTAGGGTGCTGTTTAAACTGTTTCGTTTGCTCTTAAAGCTCACTCGCTCATATCAACAATCTGTGGCTGTAGTTGACCGACAGCGAGGTGCGTGCTATTGACCGGTTTGTCGGTCCCAAGGAGCGTTTCAAGCGCAAGAATGGTCCTCCTTTATTGGTTTGCGTGGTGATATCAAGTACAGGAGTCGATGTCGCCTTGTCCAAGACAATGTGTGCAGCTTGCCGCCGTGCGCAGGGTCGTCGTGTGAGCCAAGAGTTGACAGCTTCAACCGACCGAGGCACCCGCGAGGCACCGTCCATGGCTTGCCCTCATTGCAGTCTGATCGTTGCACCAAATGCGAAGACATCTCTGTTGCCACCAGCTTTGGCTGAAATGGCCCAGGCTGTCGCGTACAAGCACGTCAAGGCCGCAACGCTGCACCGACTTGCTGAGATGTGGGCTGATGGCGAACAGACGACTCCAAGCGGCTCAGCTCCACCGTCGCGCCGCGGGCGTCGACAGTTTGGAGAGAGCCACTTGGGCCTCACGCCGTCCTCGTTCTTCGCTGAAGTGGATAAGCAGATCGCAACCGCCAAGCGTGGAGTCTTCTTGTCGGAGCATCACGCCCCGAGATGGCACTGAGTGCCAAAGACATCGTGCTCACGCAGCAGCGTGGCGCCAACAACCGTTTAGCTCCAGAAGGCCTGGGTGCTTTCCAAATGGACCAAGTGCGATCTGCATCTGCATAACAACACGACGTAGGATAAATGCAAACTGTTTTCCTAGAAAGGTATCCATCTGGAGAGAGAGCCTCAACTGCACTGCAGTGCCAATGCAATGCCGCCTTTACCGTTCGCCTGACTCACCGCTTGTGAAGGTTAAAGTCTTCAACCTTTGAAGACTTCATTGCAGCAAAAATCCACCGAGGCTTGCGCTTCGGTCGATTGGTGACCGCGCAAAAGCGAAGTCACCTGCAACGTTGCAACGTGACGACAGCGCTGCACCTCGCTTCCTGTTCAACAACAGCGCAGCTCGCAAGCAGCAGGTTGGTGCGTGCGCGATGGACAGGGCCCCACCTTCACTTTTTCACCAGCGGCCTCAACACATCGCCTTTCCTTTTTCATCGAAGATCTCGGCGAGATGTGGGCACTTGCACACCTTCCGTCGCACATTCCGCTGCATTCATTCTGCATGCAGCGACTCGCCACTTTCGAGTTGTCTGACCCTCCGAAAAAAGCAACGCATGGACCCAACTTCGTGCAGCGTTACAGCACGCAGGGCAACATCCAAAGTCGGGTAT
This sequence comes from Phytophthora constricta, assembly GCA_011947335.1. Taxonomy (NCBI): domain Eukaryota; phylum Oomycota; class Peronosporomycetes; order Peronosporales; family Peronosporaceae; genus Phytophthora; species Phytophthora constricta. Next base: position 25,052 of record JAAVTI010000878.1, read on the forward strand.
CCTGCTGAAAGACAAGGGCTCACCACCAGACACCCTCTACAACCACATGTGCAGGCCTCTGCAGATTAGGCATTGTGTTTCGAGAAAAGCCAAAATGCCTAATCCAAACCTTCGGAAAATACCTAATCAGACAGTCGAAAATCAGAATTTCACAGTCGAAAAAAGATGAAATTCATACGAAATAGCACTTGATGAACCCCAAATCCTTCGTTTTCTTGTAAATAAAGTCAATACGCGTCCTGGACGCCTGGAAGTGAAGGCACCGGCAACGAGGCCCTGTCCGCTATGCAGCTGTATACTTACTTGCTCCGTATGATTGTGCTCGGAAGTAAAGCGGTTCCGCGTTGGTCCAAATTCTGATAGCTGGAGTCGAAACCTTGAAAAACATATAATAAAGCTCGGTGTAGATAGCGTCAGCATCTTCTTGGTACTCGTTCATTTCGACAGCGATTTGCTTTTCCATCGCATCCAACTCCTCAAGTTCATGAAGCTGACCTTCTAGGTCTGGGTTGGACTTAAGAAGAGTGTCGTTCAGCTCTTGTTCCCGAGCATGAAATCCCTCCAATTCGTCCTGAACAGCCCGAACTTCGTCCTCAAGCACCGACGTATCTAGGGTGTGCTGCTGTAAGTCATCAGACAGCTCTTCCTCAAGACTTCGCAACTCAACACGGCGTTGATTTAGCGCCGAGACAAATGATCAATGCGGTCATTCTGCTGCTTCATCTGGCGACGGAAATCTTCCTTTCGCGTCGCATCTGAGCTTCATCGCGACGCAAGACCTCCGGATTTCCCTGAAGAAAATCCATTCGTTGTTCCAGCTCTCTTGTTTCACCCTCAACATCCAGACAAATGATTGAGCTACGGCGTTCCCTTGTTGGCGATAAACGCCAGGTTATCAGACCGAACAACAAATTTCATGACTTGATGGTTTTAATTCTCTACGCCCGAGCTGCCATCCGCGTGGCAGGCCGGCTTCTCGGCCTTCGATGGCGGTATGACGAGCTCGCTGCCTGGATGTAATGGCGCTGTGTTCGGAAAATTGCAACACCAACACTCCTGTAGAATTAAAGCGTGGTTTGGCAATTCGTCGAGCATGGGCACCTCGGTCCAGCACGGCAAGCTCATTAGCATCTTCTAGAGTGGTAGCGCTTTTCGCAAGCAGTTCGTCGGAGTGTCGAGGTACGATGGATCGCGAGGACACCTTGAGGCTGTAGTGTTTTGTTCGTTATCGGCTTGGCACACACGGTTGAGGTGTGTGCCTCAAAGCGGAGAAGAGCATTCATCGTAGATTGCTACAGTGAGAGAGTTTGATTTGGTCGCTTTAGGGATGCCCTGCTCACATCTGAGAGGCACCCATACTGAGACCAAGTATAAATGTGATGCCTAATCTAAGATCTGGGCCCGGCCCCACACATTTCAATCACCAGAGCCTAATCTGATGGCCCGGAGGAGTCAATTAGGCTTTTAGGCTCCACTGCCTAATCTACAGAGGCCTGCACATGTGCTTCACCACGTGAGTGCCCCATCCTTGCAAGGGCACTCACGCTCACAGCCCGCTGATTGGCCTCCGGACTCGAAGTAGCCGGTCCGCAAGTTGCAGTGCCAGTCCAGGTGCGACGAGTCGACGACATGGCGACGTCGACCAGCCACCTGCCATTGGCAAGCGTGACGACGCTCGTCATTCGCCTCTCCGCCGACTTGCCACCATGGACAACTCGCGCGACGTGCGGCCGTCCATCTTGGGGCGCAGGGCCTCGACCGCGAGCTCGCGCTTCCGCTAGCGCCGGACTTCTTCCCAGCCGTGAGCTGCTCGCCCGACCAGCACGACTTCCTGAGCGAGCAGGCCCGCCACTTGTCCGCCGAGGCCGTGCAGAAGGCCAAGTGGGCCATGAGCTACGAGGACGGAGCCAACGGCTGGAAGCTCTCCAACTCGCAGCGCCACTTCCGAGAAACAGGCATCCGGACCTACTGCAGACGCCGAGACGCCAAGGACCGCAGCGGCCAGCGCCAGCTCGAGTTCCGGTGCATGGGCAAGGCGCAGATGTCGCTGGACTGCTGCCTCGACGCGCTCTACTCGGACAACACCGCCGACTTCCGCAGCAACACCACGTTCCTGCTGGAGAATGCGCTGGACGCGGCCGTGCTGCTCGCGCTGGAGCACAAGAGCGACGAGAAGCCGCACCACTACCTCGGACTCAACTGGATCGCCAGTCGATCTCCCGGACTATTCGCCAAGAGCCGAGATGTCTGCTATCTAAGGGTGAGCTCACAGGTCTCTAGGGGTGACTGCAATCTACGTGATGCTGACGAAATGTATGAATTTGACTGTTGACTTGACAGAGCATGGGCACGACGACAGACAATAATAAGGCCAAAGTGGGCTACGTGGTGATCCAGTCCATCGACCTTCAAGAGTTCGCCTCGCTCGAGAACGCGCTGGGGCTCATGCGAGCCAAGATGTCCGCCGTACTTTTATTTAAGGAGAATGCCGAGTCCCGCTCCACCAATGTGCTGTGGCAGGGCTCAGTGGGTATGAGCGGCCACTCGTCCAGTAAGCTCGTGAACTTCGTGCACGAGTCTTTCACGTCTACTGTTACCAACCTCAACAAAGTTATGGAAGCCAAGTACATGGCTCAACAGGTGGAAGGACATAAGCTTCAGCGCATGATCATTGGGTACGCTACTTCGAATTGCACCATCGAGGTAACTTACATCAGGGTTTGCTTACCACGCTTTGGTTCTGTTTGTCTTATCTGCAGTGAGCGTAAGCACTGCTACATTTGCAACCGAAGGTTCTCGCTCGTAAGGACACGATCTACGTGTAGCGTTTGCGGCGAGGTGCGTTTTGAATGTTGCAATGCAGTGAAAGTCACTCGGTGCGCCGAACTAATCTGTCCTCCTTGTTATTTCTTACCCGCTAGAATATGTGCAAGGACTGTGAAGTTTCTAGCCGAGCGAAGGCTTTTAACAGCGACAGCTTCGATGTCCCGACACCGACTTCTAGCCGCCCAGAAATTGTGCTGTTCTGTAAAAGTGCGTGAGCACAGCTCGACGTGATATGAACAGCTACCCTGAGGACGGAGCCGCACGTGCAAACCCGTCGTTCCTTCTGTTTGACAATAATCGGTACCCTAATGCGGATGAGGGGGAATATCGCCAATCTAACGTTGGTAAGGCGTCCAACCAGAGCAGCAGCACAAGCACCAGTTCGCTGCAAAAGCTGTCGGCCAATCAGTCAAGCGGGGGACCTGGTAGCCGCAAAAGCAAACACTATAACCAGACGCCATTGTATGTCGGGACAACGACGCACATGTCCAGCGCCAGCGCTGTGCCTATCAGTCCGCTGTCGATTCGTACGGAACGTGAAAAGCGGCGATCTCGACTGGAAACCGACCCTATGGAGTCCTACGACGGCTTTGACAACCACACGTACGGTGTACCGCTGGAGACAGACGAGTACGAGCCGGAGGAGCCCAGCCGGGAGAGCTGCAGCAGTTACAGTAGCTACGTCAACTCGTCGGACCGACGGGGCTCGCAGGAGGCCCGCGATACCGACATGGCCAACCGGTTACGCGAGATCTCGCAGCGCGCACAGGAAGCTTACGATGTGACCAAGCGCAACTCGTGTATGATGAGCGATACCAGCAGCGCCCCACGCGTGTCGGACCTGTCCGCGTTCAAGGAGCTGGACAAATCTATCGCCGAGCAGGCGGACCTGCTCAACGTCATCGGCTTTGTGAGCACCGGCCGAGTGTACATGGAGAACGAGCAGGGCGGCGTGCGTTTGAGCGAGTCCTCAAGCGTCATGAGCGAGGATGAGCGGTTCGAAGTGATCGCGTAGCAGTCTGCTAGCATGTGTAAAAGGGATAATAGTCATGCGTCAACCATTGTTGGCAGTCGTGTTGAAAGTGTTCGGTTGGTCACGAAAGTCATCTCTAGTGCTCCACGACTGCCAGGTTCGAGTTGCAAGTCACTCGTAGCTCACATAACGTCATCCTGACTTGCTTCGGCGGCGTAAGTTGCCAAGCCATGATTTTTAACGCGGCCTCGCCAGAACGACATTATTGTCATCAGCCAACTGAACTAATAGCGGTAGATGGCCTTCAACTTGTACAGTGTATTTCGTCCAACTTGCTTGTTTAGACGAAGGTCTCCTCTCACTTTTTCGTCCACACGAATTCGCGGGGAACATCATTCTGTCTTGCTTTTGTATGCCGGGACCACTTTGTGACGACCACCGTAGCAAATCCCCGGCGATTGCGCACCGACCGACGCCACAAAGATCAGCAGCGACTGCCAGCCATTGAGCCATTCGACCTTTTGCTCTCTCCGGACCATGAGCGGCCACGACTCGAACCTGTCCACGTCGCTGACGCTGGGGCTGGGCCTGCTCACGGCCACCATGACGCTCATCACGGCCGGCAGCGTGGGCCTCGTGGGCTTCATGCTGGGGCGCCAGCTGCCCGCCGCCGACTCGCAGCCCGCGCGCAAGTCCGAGCACGGCCACGAGTGGCACGCGCGAGCAGGAGCGCCGCCACCGCCTGCGCATCGCCAGCGGCAGCGCCAGCGAGGACGTCAAGATCTCGGACAAGAAGGCCATCCGCGACGTACGCATCTCGGGCATCCGGCCGCTCATCCGCCCGCCATTCTGCGGGAGGAGGTCCCGCTCACCACCAAGATCGTGCAGACGTTGACCCGCGGCCGCCAGGGCGTGGCCAACATCCTGCGCCGCCTGGACGACCGTCTCGTGGTGGTCGTGGGCCCTGCTCCATCCACGACACGGACGCCGCCATGGACTACGCGCAGCGCCTGCTGGAGCTCAAGAAGGAGGTGAGCAAGGACCTGCTCATCATCATGCGCGTGTACTTTGAGAAGCCGCGCACCACCGTCGGCTGGAAGGGGCTGATCAACGACCCGGACCTCGACGGCTCGTTCAACATCAACAAGGGCCTGCGCGTCGCTCGCGAACTACTGGCCGCCATCAACGAGCTGGGCCTGCCCGCGGGCTGCGAGTTCCTGGACACCATGTCGCCGCAGTTCATCTCGGACCTGGTGAGCTGGGGAGCCATTGGCGCCCGCACCACCGAGTGCCAGCTGCACCGCGAGCTCTGCTCGGGTCTCTCCATGCCCATCGGCTTCAAGAACGGCACGGGCGGCGACCTGCAGCTGGCGGTGGACGCCGTGGTGGCCGCGGCGCACTCGCACTGCTTCCTCAGTGTGAGCTCGCAGGGGCTGGCGGCCATCGTCAACACCTCGGGCAACGACACGTGCCACACGATCCTTCGGGGCGGCAAGTCCGGTCCGAACTTCGAGAAGGAGCACGTGGACGACGCCTCGGCGCGCATGCTCAAGGCCAATGTGGTGGACAACGTCATGATTGACTGCTCGCACGGCAACTCGCAGAAGAAGCACAAGAACCAGGTGAAGGTGGCCGCCAACATCGCGGACCAGCTGCGTGCTGGCGACGACCGCATTATCGGCGTCATGCTCGAGTCCAACATCGAGGAGGGCAACCAGTCTCTTACGCCCGGTCAGCCCTCGTGTACGGCAAGAGTGTGACGGATGCTTGCATGGGCTGGGAGACCACCGTCGAGGTGTTGCGCGACCTGGCCGCTGCCGTACGTGAGCGGAGGGCTAAGAACCGCCAGTAAGGAACAGATAGACTAGAGGCATGATCTCTGGTGACCCTCCTTCTGGATTGGTTTTTGGTGTCTTGCATTTCCTCTGCGGAGTTTTCATGTCGATAGGAAAAAACGCTCGCAATTGATCTGCTAGCAGGTCATTTGTCAGCGTGAATCATTCAAAATACAGCAGATTTGTTTCTGCAATGGAAGCCTGTCCGTCTCCTCTACCCTGAGCGCTATCATCTTGCGTTGTAATACCCGGTTCCTCTTCTTGCAGCTGCACCGGCACGACGCGATATCAATGGGGTCTTGGAAAAAGGTGAAATCACGTGGGCATTTGGGTCAGGGCGAGGAGATCGCCCTGCGTCAGGACTTCTGTCATCACTGCCCATCGCGTACGGATTCGGTGTACCAGGTCGACCACTTGGCGGGGGCCCTTTCTCGTCATCCGACCCCGCTCGAGGGGTCAATGGACGAGCATTAAGAGAGATACCGTGCTGCTTCTCGTCTTTGCATTCAGAATTGTCGCCTGAAGCTGGAACAACATGCTTACTAGCGTTGGCTACGTCGAGTCTCGGCAACTCCACCGGAGATTTTCCTTCCTCGTACGCGTTCGCCAACTGATCAATTTCGTGCCTGTCAAAGCTTCCCAATGACTTGTCATTGCTCGCGTGGAGTCGTTCTTTGCTGTTCGCAAGCCAGGATGATAGCAACGAATTCATAGCCGTTGGTTGCTGGGTACTAGCTACACCCGACGTACTTTCGTTCTGTCCAACCTGCGCCTTGAGTTGACTATCCTCTGCAAGAAGTCTCTTCAAACGCTTTCTCACCACCTCAACCTGGACAGCCCTGTGAATTTTAGCTGCAGCACCAGCAATTCGACTTCTCGCTCGCTGCTTGGCATCGGCCTCCTTTCGACGGTACTCTCCAGTAGCCATTGGGCTTATACGCTCCGTGAGCAATTGACTACGACGCTGCACATCTGCTGGAAGAGCGTTTTCCTCAGCTTCAAGTATACCTGTGTGCTTTTCATACTCTGCAATTGGAAGACGGTCACAGATGCCTTCGTCAGTGCTACCAGAAAGAGCTTCGGTGCCTTGTTGACCATCACGACCTAATTTGGCTCTTACAACTTCGGCTAGCTTTCGCTGAATTTTTTGTACTCGACGGCAAGCACAGGGTCCAGGCTCATCCAAGATGGCTCAAGCGCAACTGAGCCAGTAGGTTCTTCGGACGACATTTTTACGAGTCGGACATCCACGAGCCGATCGATTTTTATGAGCTCCACCTTCTTTTTGCAATAAATCCACGAACGAGCGCCTGGAGACGCACAAGCGCGAGATTTCCGACTTGAGAGTCTTCCGTAGAATCATCATGCTTAACCTCTAGCATCCGTAGGTCAGACGGAGACAGCTCTAACGAAGCGCGCCTAATATCCAACACCAGGTCTGACATTTTCGCATGGAAGTCCACAACTTCATCAATTTGCGTTGCCGCTGTTTCGTGATATGGTATTATTTCGATATCGATAGCGTTCTTGAACTCATGAATGAGAACTGTGTCTCCACAGAGTTCGACACCCGTATATTTGTGGTGAAGCAATACACGATGGTACGTCATCGTGGCTGTGATCGCAAGCTTCACAGTATCGGTACTGGAAGCTTTATCCGCAGACTGAAATTCATCTTTTCCAGTAAGCACCTTCGCGATCCGAACGCGTAAATCGTTTGCAGTCATTTCTTCCTCCACCGGCACATGCAGTTCATTGATGTAGTGTTTTCGAGCATATTCAAGTTCTGCAGCTGTAAGTGAGGACTCCAACGAAGATATTTCGATTATTATGCGCCAATTCGATAAATTTTCCAGCGTCCGGCGTGTCAGAAACCCCAGCGCCACTTTGCCAATCACGTGAGCCGCTTGCTGCAGCGTTGCTTTTGTATCGAGTTGCTTGGAATCGATTTCAACGACTGGTGCTGGTGATGCCAATACAACGTTCTCTTTTAAATTTGGTGGATCTTCAACAGGAGGTGGCGATGCCTTGGGCTCAATCGCCTTCACTTTGACAGCAGGAATAACAACTGAAGCGACTGGAGTGCCCTTTTCCTCTAACTCCGTTTGGACTTCCTGAGAGAATGTCGTAATTGGCGGTGTTCGATTGACACTTTTTCCCTCATCTTCATCGTCGGTTTGAACTAGTTTATCCTCCACCACGTGACCCACAGATAAGACATCCAGCTTGCTCTCGACTGGTTTTGGGACCTCGGCAATCTCGCCATGATCGACACCAAATCGATCGGCGTCCAGCACAGTTAGGTCTGCCAGCATCATTGTTGGCTCAGGACGTTTCTGCTTCTTCTTTTTCAACTTGGTATACTTGTTCCAAAGCTTGTTACTTTCTTGTTCCAGGGCATCAATCTCCTGTTGTTTCTGAGCTTGAGCCTTTAGAAATGTTTCCATCAGCTTTTCAACCTTTTGTGCCCATTTTGTGTCCTCTCTCCTCAATCTTGCGGTCGCGTGTTCTGACTGAGATCGGTTTTCATCGTCATTCTCGAGTCTCCCAGCGCGAGAGCTCTTCTGCTGCTGAACACGTAGCAACTCCGCATTTGCCGCCTCCAGCTGGATTCGGGCGATTGATTCTTGTGTGTATTGCCGCAAATCTTGCTTTGTCGCCTCTTGTTTCTTCTCGATCTCTATGAGTGTGCCCTGCAGCTTTTCCATGTAATGCTCCATCCGTGAGCTTAAGTGATTCTGTTGGCTCTCGATCTGCTGACGCTGCTGATCCCTTGATTCTTGTTCGATGCGGACTTGGTCCTGCAAGATCATCAGCTGCTTCGCTATTTGATTCTTCTCTTCCAGCGCGTCAACAATCTCCTTTGGTAGTTGAGTGGGCTTCGTAGTTTTCTTCTGCTCTTCACTGTCGCTACTCGATCCAGAAGATGATTTCACTTTATTCTTCTTTGTCGACCTATCCATTGCATTCTGGTGTCTCCTTTCTTGGTGGCGAAGTAAATACTCCGCCGATACGAACCTCTTCCCGCACAAAACGCAAGTTACCGCTGCAACACCAAACACAAAACAAACACACAGAGTTAATATCGAAAATCGACGAATAGTTTTGATCAAATCAGTGTCATCTTCGCTTACGGTTAGCAATTATTCCCTCTTCTGGGTCTGTGCGAGTTGCCAAAAGCTCATCAACCATCACATTGGCTTCTTTAGCAGCATTCTCCTTCGCTAAAGAGTTAATGCGCGTAAAGCTGAAGCATTGAGTAGCATCAGCTCCAGGGTTGCCATTGTACGCTGCTTCTGGCGGATTTCGCGCTTCAAACTGGTGATCTCCATTTCGTGCTGTCCATTTTCGGTTTCAAGCTGCTGGCACTCTGCCAGCAGTTGGTCACATTGCTTTTCAATTCCTTCTGAATGGTCTACAAGTGAATCTTGGACGTGCATTAGGTACTCCAACGTGAGCTGCAAGAAAAACACAACAAGACAAACGGTCAGTAAGAGATCCAACTTCGAGTAGTTCAAACCAAGCAGCAATCACGAAGACCTGTGCGATTTGGAAGAGTTTGAGAAAGTAGGCGTCCGAGTAGTGCTGTACGTCGTCCAACGTCACGTCCGCGAACGCTAGGTTCTCCAAGTGTCTCTGAATGGTTTCGATGTCTGTAGTAGCAGCAATCTTCTCCAAGTCAAGTCGAGCAATGGAACGAATGTCCAATTTCCCAGCCCTCTGTCGGAACGCAAAGTTTCGGGTTGGTAGCCAAACCTGTCGTTGCAGTCCTCGTGTAGGACTAGCTGGGTGTGTTTCCTGGTCTTGCAAGTCATCGGCGCCATCACTATCGTCCGCTAGAGGTGACTGAAGATAATTTTTGCTTTACGATCGGCTAGGAACTTGGCACGACGCTCGAAGTTCCGAGGAAAAGGGCGTCGACCCTTCTTCAGCTTAGCCAACGCCCCTGAATCTGCAAACCTGCGGCGACTTGGCGGTAAACGTCTTTGGGTACGAGTGCCATGCGACGAAGAAGCCTGGAGAGGGCCGAAAATACCTGCGTACTCGTCATAGCCGCTGTATCGGCGTGCATCCTCCATGTAGTAGCTCCCCAT